>JAQMYL010000035.1:6377709-6394657 GCA_030014365.1 Clarias pachynema
TTAATGCTAGTCAGGGGTGGGTACATGCTAGTCAGAGGTGAGTTAATGCTAGGCAGAGGTGAGTTAATGCTAGTCAGGGGTGGGTATAGGCTAGTCAGCGGTGAGTAAATGCTAGTCAGCGGTGAGGAAATGGTAGTCAGAGGTGAGGAAATGGTAGTCAGAAGTGAGTTAATGCTAGTCAGGGGTGGGTACATGCTAGTCAGAGGTGAGTTAATGCTAGGCAGAGGTGAGTTAATGCTAGTCAGCGGTGAGTAAATGCTAGTCAGGGTTGAAGGCGAATGCATGCTCCCTACAAGGTATCTAAAGACTAGCATAAGACATTTTAAGAAATGTGATATCTGTCTTGTTCCACATACTTAAGCTCACCGACACCTGCAGCTGACTAGTCTTCCTTTGATTGACAGGACAGACAGTAATGCTGTCCCTCCCTCCCAGAGAACCAATTTTGCTCTCTAAGCTCAATTTTTAGTTCTGTGGGATTCCTACACATGGATGGCTGTGTCATAGTCCAGATTTATATCTTGCAATCTCCTGACACTAAGGTGAATGCTTTGCCACTAGACAGCCCCATAGAGGAGTAGTACCGTTTCCAGCCCAGTTTGTCTGACAATTTCAGTTCTGTTTTCTTAGTTTTATTCTTAAATACATTTTTTACCTCACTCGTGCATGGATCATTGTTTGGAAATAACATATTGTATTAACTCATTTATTCATTGCTACATTAATAGCATTTTTAAGCAATTATGGTTCAATTCTAAAATTTGATGTCATTTTTTAAAAAACTTAATTCACCGACTTCAAGTACAGCCCGCAGTGCAGTCAATGTCTTTTGAATAAACAACAGATTTGTGCCAGAGTAAACGCTGACAATACTGTGTAAGCATTCCTCAACTCTCAATTACACAAATGAGCTCGAATGAAATATTAGTGCCATCTCTTCATTGCCTTGAGACGTATTCCATCATCTTATTCCCAGACAGACGGCTAGCTGCCGATCCACCGTATTAAACTTGATCAGCTAACTTAATTCTAGGATAACACGATGAGCAATTACACCCAATGAATATAAACAACCCTTAATAAACATCTATATTATTTTATAACTGTCTGATAGGGAAAGTATGAATAAACGTGAAAGGATGACGACTCGAAGATGTTATCAAGAATTTCAAATATGACATATGATCATGTATCACTTTTTTCAAGGATTTATTTTTTACCATCCTGTGAAATAGCTGCTTTGTCTTCACCATCTGCTTACAGTGAAACCACAGATAGTAACATGGGTGATAATATTCGTGACAGTGATGATAATTACACCTATCAACATTGCACTAGGTATAAAAAGTGCAGTAAGGGCTAGCTTGTCAATCCAAAACTTTCTAAAACTCTACTTTTGCTTCTCATTATGAATTAGCAGCTTTTTCCTTTATGCAAATGTTTTTTTAAGTGTTAATGAGACTGTCTGTCTAAAATTCCCCATTTAGCTTGACATTGCACCTGACTTTCGAGTGTGAACGCGTGTGTGAACTGTATCAATATTTTAAGAACATCAGTATTTGCGCGCGTGTGAAAAGTTTTATGATTCTTTTGCCCCATTTAAATGCATGTTCCATCTTTTGAAGTTTTTTTTTTTTGAAATTCTAACATTTCATTATTTAACAGCAGCTTCCTGCCTAAGGAATCAAAAACAAATTAGAAGCAGTTGCAGATAGTCGAATGCCGACAGTCTATGGAGTCTTTGAATATATTAATTGAATATTGAATATATAAATTGTTAAATAACTTTGAAACATTAATGATCTTTGCGAATCATCTGAAAGCAGAATCGAACAAGGCTTGTGGAATTATTAATTAACTTATGTCTTCACTTTATCAACATGGGTTGTCATTTGGGCAAAACTGCTACATTTTATGGCTTGAAACATTCAATATGTCAGCATAAATCATGCTTTTTGATGATAAGAAAAAAAAATCATATTATTTCCTATAGTAAATAATGAAAATGCAGATAATCCATTTCGGCCAGCCAGAGAATTTTACCAATATTACCAATTTCCAACACTATAATTACAGTAGTGTCTTTTCAAAACAGTCAAAACATTTTGAAAAGACATGTAAATGAAGTAAAACATGAAATAAATAGACACTAAACCTCACCTAACCTTAATTTATTATTCCTCTTGGCAATGGATGCTTCAAAACCGAAACTAAAAGTGGCTCTCTTTTCCTCTTGCTACCGTCCTTGGCTTTCCACTGATGCAAACAACTTTTGAATAGACTCCTAGATATACGCAACAGCATTTGGTTTTGTTCCGTTCCGTTCGGTCACTCGTATTCTGAAAATGCTTTGCAGGCCGAGGCTAATCTCTTGCAAAATTTTTGTTCTTAAGGAGAAAATTTGTGAGGTGGGTGTTCATATGCCGAGGTATGACTATAACATTATTCATCCCATGGGGGGAATTTTGGAGGATGTAAAAGTTAAATAAGTTAAATGCAGTTAAATATGTAGTTAAATAAAAGAAAATGGAAAAGAAAAAAATAAGCTAAATACACTAAATCAGCTATAAAAAAGAGTTCTATGCATTAAAAACATAAAAATGTGTCATACAATATCCTAAGGTGCTAGTAACCTTTATCTTGGGTAAGTTCTTTATCCTGGTCTGGATTGCACTGGATGTCGAACCTATCCTATAAACAGCCAGACATTGTATTGAGCCTGGCCAGTCAACCTACTGTCATGTTTTTACAGGTCGGAGGAAAACTGGAGAGTAAACAGGACACATATATAACATCCAAAACTCTGATCCAGATCAAACCAGCCATCCTTGAGCTACAGTATGAGGCAGCCATGCTCTCTCAGCTACACCCTGTACCTCACCGAAGTACATTACTGTAGCATGTTGTAAATGTATTCAGCTTTCTCTTTTTGATTGTCACCAAACTAAAAGTCCTACACTTTGATTAAAAAAAAAAAAGTCAAAATTTATCTCTAGAAAACAGACACACTGTGTTGTTTAATCTATATTTAATTTATTTATGCTGCTTAATCGATCTAATCTATGAAGAAATTCCCTTTTTCTTCAACGTCTGTACTTTAAGGTTGTCGCCAGGAGCTGTCGAACGGAGGCGAGACAGGAGTTATTCTTTCCTCCGTCCTCCCTGCATCGATTTCACTTCTCTTTTCATTTGTCCTCAGTGAAGCCATTATTACTTTTATGGGTGTTTTTATGGCCCTCCCAAGACTGCTGACCGATTATAGTGAGGCAGCCATTAGAGTCTCTCTTTCTCTCTCTCTCTCTCTCTCTCTCTCTCTCTCTCTCCCCTCTGTCTTTTTTCTTTCACATACAGCCTTTTCTTTTCTCAGACCAAGGAAAATTTCCCCGAGCATGAGCAATATCTTTTCTCATCAGGTGTGCTGTGAAACATTGCAAACACCAACTAGACACGCATTCTCTCTCAGTGCATGGCCATTTCTTACTCTAAGGGACACACTGTTGTTTTATAACATCTTCAAGAAGCTGACAAAGCTCTATCAAACATCCGAAGAACATCTTTCACCGCCGTGTGCATTAGCTCTCCGTACAGGCAGCGAACCATCCACGTCTCTGTCAAGGCGCCCGGCTCGTGCTCTGAAACATTAATAAGCACGCTGCAGTGGAGAATAGCTGTGTGGAAAGTGATGACACACTACAGCGAGGAGTGATGACATGCTACACGCGCCTGCTCGCATCAGCCATTCGGCCATCAGCTAATAGAGCTGGCATTCCGGGAAAGCCGATTTCCATTTCACCTTGTTTTAATGGCTTGTAATGACTATGCTAGGCTGATATGTGAGCGATTAGACAGTAGACCCATGTCCCATATGGATCGAAATGGGGGAGAGTGGTGGGAGAGATGGGGGCTGAATCCAGTCTGATATAAACAAATGATGTGTGGTTGGATTTCATCCGATGGTTGGATTTCATCCGATTTCGCACACTCGCACACAAACACACAGTTGTACCTCCACCGCTGAATCTTTCTTACATGTTACTCAGTGTAAATTTTGATGTAATAAAAGAAAGACAGTGTTGATCAAGTCAGTTTAACTTGAAAAACCAATCAATTGGATTTTGATCTGCTTTTTAAAAGCTATAAGCATTAAAAAAGACAAATATTGATGGATATAATGAAGGAGCAATAACATGAGAGAGGATGCATTCCTTGTTTCACTGAATGCACCCAAACACCAGACACTCATATTCAATGTTCATTCACTCAAGTAAATGTTGTGGATGAGTAAAAATCAGGTCAGAATTTAAGTATGTCAGCATAATTTTCAAGGTTTGAGAACAAACTGAACTTTCTAAGTTTTCCATCAGCAGTCAATTACATCTATATTATTATGAATTAAGGTTACATGTACTGTATTTTCTGCTACTTCTCTACAACTACACTACAGTACCTGCTAAGTAACAGTCTTTACTGCCTTTTTATTATTTATTAAACGAGCATATAGATGGTTGATTGTTCTGCGTGGGTTTCATAATCTGCTACAGTCTCAAATATACTACAGTATATCTTGCAACCACCTTTAGCTTTGATTACAGCACACAATGTGGTGGCCAGTTCATGTGTGAAAATGATTCCTCACACTCCCAGAAACACTCTTTCACATTGTGAGTTCTGGAATATGCTCGTGCCATCAGGAAAGGAAAAACTCCATAGATGTGATATTCTGGTGATTCAGTACATTCAGGTCGTCAGCTGACTTCATTTTATTGCCACATAGCGTTGCTAAGCCTAGACTTGAACACCTGAAGCAACCCCAGATCATAACACTGCCTTGTACAGTGGGCACATGATTGGTTCACTTCCCTTCTTACCCTGACCACTCTGGAATAGGTTCAGTCAGACCACATGACCTTTTTTTTTTTCCATTGCTCCAATGTCTAATCATTATGTTATTCTTCCAAATGTCTTTTTTTCTTTACAGTCTCACTAGGAAGTGGTTTTCTTATGATCATACAGCTGTTTAGTCCCAATTCTGTGCGTTCTCACCACGTTGTACATGTACAAATGCTTTTCATTTCACTATGAAACACAGCTATGAATTTTGCTATTGAATCTTTCACAATGCAATTTAGACTGTAAACCACAAGCATTGAAGTGATCTTAACCATGGTTGTTTATTGTATTGTTTTGTTCTTTCCAGAAAGTTGACGGTTCAGCACTATCCTTCCAGGGGTTTAATAATGCATGGGACAGTTCTTAAGCCGATTCTATTTATTGTGATATTTTCCTTGCTGGATGTAGGCCCAATATTTTACTCCTTTCTAAAACAGTGGCTACTTTGGCCAGTCGTATCACATGGATAAATGAATGTATGACAACAGTTTCACATTCTTTTAGTTTCTAATGTCCAGTGGATACTAGAACTGTATATACAGCCCTGTTGGAAATGCAACCTGTTGTGATGTAAAAAAACAAAACAAAAATGAAACGACGATTAATCATGTCAGATCTTTTTTTTCCACTTATAATGTTATATAGGTGGCATGGTGGCTTTGTGATTAACATTGTCACTTTGCACCTCTAGGGTCCAGGTTTGATTCCTGCTTCAGGGTCTGTGTGCATGTTCTTCCCATGCTTGGTGGGTTTCCTTCGAGTATTCCGGTTTCCTCTCACAGTCCAATGACATGCAGATTAGGCGAATTGGCGTTCCCAAATTGCTCGTAGTGTGTGAATGTATGCTTGAATGCTGCCTGGAGGTCCTAACACAATAAATACAATTTTCACCATTGGCCTCAGCAGTTCCTAGTTGGACAACAGAGGATTCTAGATGGGTTGATGGAATGTTATATTGCAACCAACAAAATTCAAGCAAGTGAAAAACAATGTTCTCCTCCACTTGTCCTGTGAATGGCCACTTGTGCCGTGCATAAAAGATCCTGTCTTTAAGACTGTAGTAAAGTCAGTACAGGATTTACTTAATCTAGCCATTAGCTGTTTAACTGCATGTGTAGATTGCATCCTGCCTCAATCGAGTGGATAAAATGAGTCCATGTAAATATATTCTCCATAGACGTACAATTTAATGTTAGACAATGGCACGTCTCTATTCGCTTTTGTTCCACAGTTTCAGCAGAACACCTCTGATTAAACCGTCGTTAATTAAGACTGGGATTTGTGTACCTGATTGAGATGTCTGGAAATCACGTGCATGAATCTAGCAGCTAGGGAACTAGAAACTCCGAAGGTTGCCGTGCTGAGTGTTTGACTCTGATTCCGGTGGACGTGGACAATGTTTTGGTTGTCATGGGAACACTCGGAGCTACAGCGAAGTGTGACTTGGTAAAATCCGCTCAAGTAAGACCGGACTGTCACATCAGAGAGACGAAGGAAAAGGAAATAGGGGACAGAACAAAGAGCTTCGCCTCTTTAAAACTCCACTGCGAATTATTCTTTCTATTTTCCCCTATTTACCTTCGACACCTTCACACACACACACACACACACACACACACACACACACACACACACATGGAATGCTAATTCCAGAGCCCTTCTTATCGCTTCTTATCTAGCTTAGATGTGATTTCCAGCAGAAATGTTAACGCTGCCCATTTTTATGCTCCGATTACATCACGCTACTAATGTAAACCAGAATAATTCATGAATTCATAAATAAAGAAAACTCTTCTCTGATATTAAATAAGTGCCTTAATGAGGCAGATTTGAGTGAGTATTTATGCTCGTGTAATTCGATTATAAAAGCATGTAAATTCTCATTAGCCATGCTGTGAGAATCCTGGCTCGGTAGGCGTGCCCACTGTGCCACCTGGGAATCATGGGAAAAGAACACGGAGTGCTCCGGGGCCTCAGTGCTGATCATATCGGGCATAGGAAATGGCATTCTGGGTAAGAAGCCAGAGCCAGAGGGACAGAAGGGACTGTGTATGTGTGTGTGTGTGCTTGTGTATGTGTGTGCCAATGTTGTTTTGGTACAGATACTGTAAAGAGGACAAGAGGTGAAGAGAAAAGGTTTCATCTCCAGAGAAGCTAACGGATAGCAGAATGACACATTATTGACCACTGTGTGTGTGTGTGTGTGTGTGTGTGTGTGTGCATGTGAATATCATTCCTTATGAGTAATGACAAAAAAATAGACTAAAATAACACATTTTTACATGATACAGTGGAGTGGCAAAAGTTTGCACCCCCTACTAACAAAGTAAATAAATTAAAATAGTCAGATTTTTATTAGAAAACTCAAAAGACTTTAAATCGTATTTAAGGCATGAAGTTGTCAAACTCACTCACACTCAAACTTGTTGGATCAAAATAGCTACTATAGACCAAATGTAGAAAATATTGACATATCTCAGACTTGGAAAATGGGAAGGAAAGGTACAGTATTAGTGTATCAGAAAGACACTACTAACAGAAGGAAAAAAAATGAAGCAAAAATAGAAAAACAGGAAATGTAATCTAATTTGGGTTTGATAAAGTATTTATTAAAAATATATATACAGTATATTGGGCTGCATCAAGCAAAGATTAAACAACTAACCTGATTTGAAATTGCTTGAACTCTAGTGCTTAATCATCAACTTTGTGGAAGAAATGTGGTCAGAAAAAAAACTCAACAGTAAAAACCAGAGCTATATTTAATAGTCAAAGTAAGAGCATTTCTATACGCACACAATGTGACGAGAACTCTCAGGATTGGGACTAAACAGCTGTTTGGCCATAAGAAAACTCTTAGTGAGACTCATCATAAAATAGTCTTGAACTTATTAGAGAGTAAAATAAAGTCAGCTGTTGACTTGAATGAGCAGGTTACCACATTTCTGGTGTTGTTCTTCCCTGATGGCACGGGCGCATTCCAGGACTCCAATTGTAAATGAGTGGCTCTGGAAGCATGAGCAATACTTTTCACACATGAACTGGACACCACATTGTGTGCTGTAATCAAAGCTAAAGGTGTTTGAATGAAATCTTGTGCAACATTTTTTTTTCTCACCCAAACTGGACATCTAGTCTTTTTTTCCAGTTTTCAACTGGCCAGTATGGGTGAATCTGTGCCCATGATAGCCTTGTCAGGAGTGGAATCTGATGTAGCCCATTCATCCAAGTTTGGTGCACGCTTTTCTGAGATGCGTTTCTGCTCAGAACTTTTGCAGAGTGATTACTATTAGTTGCTATAAAGTAAAAGTGACAGGACATTCTCCTCTGATATCTTTTTATTTTTCACACCAGCCTATGCAATCTCTAGAGATCATTTTGAGTAAGAATCCCAGGAGGAGATCAGCAGGTTATGAAATACTCAAACTAGTCCACCTGGGACCAACAACAATGCCACGGTTAAAATAACAGAGATCACACTTTTTCTTCATTTTGATGTTTGATTTAAATTTCACATTCAATTTGAAAAGTTTGATGTGAATATTAACCTGAGCTTTTGACTCACATGAATTTTTTTCTTGTATCATGCTGCTGCCACATGATAAGCTGATTAGATAAATGCACGTATTTACAGTTATACCTATTAAAGTGGACACTGGGTGTATATTTGAATATGAGCAAAATGTAGATTATTCAACAGGACTGCCTATTACCTCCTGTGTGTGTGTGTGTGTGTGTGTGTGTGTGTGTGTGTGTGGTTGTATGAGCTGAGAGCAGGGTGTTTCATTTACACAGTCCCATCACAGCTACCCATTTAACTACTTTAATTATCACCTCATCACAAGGAGAGAGAGAGAGAGAATGAAAGAGACCTGAGGTGTGCCAAAAAAGCAACGATGCCATTCTTGGACTTTTTTTTTTTTTTTGGCGTTCTTATTTTACATTTCCTTTCTCGTTATTTGCTGTTAAATTTTTCAGGCGATACACACACAAACACACACATTATTTTGTTTAAAAGGACCATTTCTATATACCTTTAGCAGCATATTTAGTTAGCACTAATGCAGATCATTAATCATAAAGTGCTTAGAAATGCTTCAAAAGCAGCATAATCTATTATTGGCAGTCTCTTTTAGCTTCCATGTAATGAGATAAAAAAAAAAAATAATAATAATAAAAAAAAAAAATTATGTGTGATAAGCAAGTTCATTTGTTATCTCGTCTCTGGTGCAGATTGTTAATTATGAACCTTTCAGAAGTTAATTAAAAGCAACACAATCTATTATAAGATATTTCTTTGCAATTTACAACTATGAACTGTGGTTCCTCCCAAGCTACTCATTACATTAAAGATTAAAGTGAGGTTTATTATTCTATCCTTCGCCCTTGAGCGGTTTTTATTATGATTCTGTAAATACATAAAATGTCAAGTTGGAGAATCTACAGTATAATGTGCTATAGGGTAACATCTTGATGTAATGGGAAGCTTAAGTATATAGCTTAAATATCATATTAGGGTAATTAGTAATTTCACAAGACTTTTTAATGTTCAAATTTTCTACTCTGGTCTGGCCACTTTATTAGGAACACAGTAGACACAGCGTGATTTTTCCGTTGCAGCGATTCCACGGTGTATATCCAAGGAACCATGCCTGGATTTATATATATACCTGTATATACTGTATATATTTCTGTCCCATGTTGACCTTATTGCTTTTACGTAATTGTATTATGTTCATACTGTTAATATAGCGACTGGGAAGGTCACTGAAGAACTCCATTATGTTCATGTAGCTACTTTTTATTATTATCATACCAAAAAGGCAAAAAGTAGGTGGTGTCCATGGATTTATCTTGTCGATGCCATCTTTTGATTCTGCCATCTGCATGTAGCAGCAGAAGTAGAGAGTAATCAGACGTGCAGATGTTTATTCAATCTTCCTAGCCTGAGATTCATGTTATTGCTGATAGGAGTGTAACCCAATCTGGTCTTCTGTTTCTGTAAGCCAACTGGCAAAGGGTTTGCGTTTTTAAAACACTTTGCTACTCACCACAGTTTATAAAGAGTGGCAAAACAGTTAGCCAGTCTTCTCTTGGTTTCTCTAATGTAAAACTAATTACATATCTCTTAAAGGACCGACAATAAGCAACTGTGGTGATCCACAGAGAAAAATGATAGACAAGATATGCTACTTTGAGGCCTTAGTGGAAGCATTATTAATGTGTGTATTTACCATCAAAATTAACTGCATGCAAAAGTGCCACAGGTTTGTTTAGGCCTAGAACTAAAACACTTTTTCAATGAATTCGACTTATCCTGTCTTATCCTGTTTTGAAATTCCTTAAAAAAAGGTAAGTCATGTCCAGATCATTCTTTAGGCTTTTGAAGCTTTAAGGATGATTTAAGCCACTGATTTATTATTAGGATGAAAAACGAGCACAGCAGGAATTCTCTGTCTGTGCAGTGGATTGTGCAGAGGTCAGTGTATCCATTTTCCCCCCATTATGGTAATACAGGCCATTTCATGAGTTATGACTTTCTTAGGAATTGTACAGTTATAAAAAATACGTAAGGCTACATTTCCAGACTATTTCAGATGTTGGATATATTTACACAGATATTTATATCAAATCAGGTCTCAGTTAAATTTATCATAATAATAATAATAAGTCTATCTATCTATCTATCTATCTATCTATCTATCTATCTACAGTATCTATATGTCTGTCTGTTGAAATGTTGTGATTTGTTTCTTGTTCAATTAAGTTTTTTTGTCAGATTGGATTTGAACATCACTATTGTTCACATTCATAATTACCAGTGACTTTTATCTGTCTCTAATGTGCACATGTCTGTCCTCTGAAACGGGACACATGCGCACATCGATGCGTCATTGCTCTCACCATCTGGTTTAAAACATGACGTATTTGTGTAACCACTCATTCATTTCAAACAATAGTTGTGATTTTAGCAAAAGTATGCTTGGGATTTTGCTCTGGAGGACGGCAAGCAGTTAATCAGCTGTATTTGTTGAGGTTCAGATTAAGAAAGAAAGCCAGACGTCTTGCTTTAGCTGTTTAAGCAGGTGTTGGTAGCACTGCTATGAAATACCCGTGTTGCTGGTGCTGACTGACGTCAGTGAGCATCCTACACATCGCAGAGGGAAAAAGTTTCATGAATTTTGATCACGCTGTTTTCATTCAAGCTGCGGGAATGTATATCAGATATACTGTACTGTATATCCAACATGAGATTTTCAATGATGTCAAAACATACATTCAGTAGCATGTTAACGTACTGTATGAACATCTATCTATCTATCTATCTATCTATCTATCTATCTATCTATCTATCTATCTATCTATCTATCTATCTATCTATCTACGGTATCTATCATTTTTAAAGTTCTTTATCACGTACACATAAAATAGACCTACTACATATAAGACAGATGCATATTTTACTATTGATTTCCCACTGATTCGCCATATTACTACTTCATTGCTATTTATTACAGTCTATAAAGGAGCAGCGGGATCTCAGTGGTTAAAGTTCTGATACAGCAAACAGAAAGTTATAAATTTGAATCACAGGGCTTTCAGAGAGACACTGCTGAGTAACTTACCAACCTTTAAAATTAAGCTTAAACTTCATTGTTCCTGAGTCCTAAGTCAGTTAATAAATGTGCAGTGCAGGTGCTGATTTGATTTCAGTATTTCCAAATTGTAAATGAAATTACCCCTTTTTGCAGTTTTCTGGTTCATCTATGGAAACGACTTTGGCGGCCATGAAATCGTCTCTTGCGCTGAAACACCAGAAGCATTGTATCAGTAGGAAAAGTGCTTAGTAAGATTGAGTGTGAGACACCGAGCAGAGTGTCCCGTGTGTCCTAATCTGACTGTGACATTTCTGCCTACGATTCCCATCTCCTAATGCTGGCATTTTCTCCAACACCGAAATCGATCACAGACATTCACAGGGCATGACTTGTAGATCAGAGACTCTCCACTGAGAGACAAAAAATGACTGAAGAAGAATGCAGAGAGTGAAGAAATATGATGAGAGCTTCTCCAGAGAGAGAGAGAGAGAGAGAGAGAGAGCAAAATATGACCGGTGAGTCGAGAGGAATTGAAATCGTCATGGAAGAAGAAAGACAAGAGAAAATAGAGGAAAGGATGGAAAAGATGAAAGAGAATGATGGAATGAGAGTGGAGCACAAATCTGAACCGAACGCTGAAGGTCATGTGAATCTGATGTATTAATCTGTGAAAAGATGGAATAAGATGGAATGGTGGTACCGCACACGAGGAGGACCTGACATTTGGTGCACTACATTTACATCATGTAATGACCTTCTTTTCGATGCTTTACATGCACAAGCACTGTTTTTTGCTTACTACAAGGGACACAGCATATACATGCAGAATCTTTAATCACTCACAGGCATAAACTCATGCATGATATCACCCAGACCTTCTTGAAGCCCCCAAATTGTGCTCAACCACACCCCTACTCCCACACAATATGCACATCATGACGGTGATGTGGATTGGACGTTTGTATTTGCCATTAGATCCTTTTTGACAACATGCCTTGCTTTTTGGAGTATTGTTTTTTCTTTATTTATTTGTATTTTTTTTGGTGTGTGCTTTCTTAATATTCATAACTCTGTATATTATTGTTTGGTCTTATTCTTGTGTTTTCGTCCTGTTTATGATTCTGTTGATTACTGATTGGACCGAATTTGTGTTTGCATGGAAATTTCTGAACTCTTTTTATCCTTGCTTGGACTCCTTGCTGTTTTGCATTCAGATATTTTATTTCAAAGCTTAAAAAACAAATATATTATTATATTCCTGCTTTTTAGTCTGCTGTGAAACTGGGCTCCTAGTGTGCATTGTACCTCACTGTTATATCACTTCTCTTACTGTAGCACATCAGCAGCCTTGATTTAGTCCCTGATGTGGGTGGCACCCTAATGGTTCTGGTATCAAATTGGTCAATCTTCCTGCAGGAGTGAATGGGATTCGTCAACGCTTCTGCAAGAGTGAGTGGAATTGATCAAACATCTTGCAGGATTGCATGGGATTGGTTAAACGTTCTGCAGGAGTGTGTGGTATTGGTCAAACCTTCTGGAAGAATAAGTGGGATTTGGCGAACTTTCTGCAGGAGTGATTGGTATTGGTCAAACATTCTGCAAGAGTGAGTGGGATTGGTCAAACATTACTTTAAAGGTGAGTGGGATTGGTCAAACTTTCTGCAAGAGTAATTTGGATTAGTCAAACCTTCTGCAAGAGTGAGTGGGATAAGTCAAACTTATTTCAAAGGTGAGTGGGATTGGTCAAATTTCTTGCAAGTGGGATTGGTCCCAACAAGTGTGAATGGGATTGGTTAAACCTTCTGCATACGTGACTGGAATTCTTCAAACTTCCAGGAAGAGTGCATGGTATTGGAAAACATTTGCAAGAGTGAGTGGGATTGGTCAAACAATCTCCAAGAGTGACTCGGGTCGGTTAAACTTCTTTTAAAAGTGAGTGGGATGCAGGGGTCCTGCAAACGTCCTGCAAATGTGAGTGGGATTGGTCAAACATGCCCCAAGTGTGAATGGGATTCGTCAAACCTCCTGCATACTGTAAGTGACTGGAATTTGTCAGACTTCCTGCAAGAGTGAATGGTATTGGCAAACGTTCAGCAAGAGTGAGTGGGATTGGTCAAACTTGTTGCAGGAGTGAGTGGGATTGATCACATTTCTTGTATGAGGGAATGGGATTGGTCAAAACTCTTGTAATAATGAGTGGGACTGGTCAAACTTTCTGAAAAAGTAAATGGGATCAACCAATCGTCCTGCAGGAGATATGAAATTGGTGAGACTACTTAGTGGATTTTATCCAAAGCCCGGATAAAATGGGAGGGTTGCATCAGGGAGGGCATCCAGTGTAAAACCTGTGCCAAGCTTGTCTGGATGGTCCGCTGTGGTGACCCCTTGCCAGGAGCAGCCAAAAGACCACCACCAACAACAACAACAACAACAACAACAACTTGGACGATTAAGTGGGATTGGTCAAAGAGTGGAATAGGACAGAATTCCTGCAGCAGTGGGCAGAAATAGAATTAAAAAATGCATTTGTCCTGTGAGACAACACTTTCATTGTGTATTGGAGCCGTCAGGGACTGCAGTGTTCTCCTCCACAAGGCCAGAGGTCATGTGTAATCCTTGCTTTGGCAGGGTAAATCGACGGCATCCACACACTCTCACAGATATCCACAGCAGTCTTTGCTGCAGGGAGTGGAAGTGGACATAAGCTTTGCCATCTGTACTTTATACTACCACTGTCAGCTACAAAAACACACACACATGCACCACACACCACATACCCACAGAGAATAAATTGCCAGAGGTGTGTGTGTCAGGCTGCTGTCCATAATCTCACATCTTCTCCCCTCCAACCACAGCAGTTTGTATTGGACATGTTGAGAAAAATGGTAATGGACTATGCTGTATTCTGCAGATGAGAGAGAGAGAGAGAGAGATGGGTGCATGTAAATGTCGGTGTACGTGTGTGTAAGAGGAAGAAGAATGTTTTATTAATGTATTATTACAGACTTCTCAAACAATCAGGAACAGTGCAGAATACGGCCTTCTGCATTTTATATTTAATACAAACACCGAGTGTGCACGTGCGCATGTGTGTGTGTAGGAATGTACAGGAAGCCCCTATCCAGTGTTTAAACAGCTTGTGTCCTCATTGCAGCTCTCAACAGGATTTTAACTGTCAAACATCTCCTGGTCATCTGACCCACCCCTGTCTGTCCAGTGAATAAGCGTGTGTGACCCAATTATGGCCCAGCATGTCACAGTTCTGTGTGTGTGGGTGTGTATAAGGCTACATTTACATTTCCAGCCTAAAGTGAATCAAATCTGATTTTTTAATCTAATCTCACACAGATCTATTTATATAGGACTAAAAATCAAATGTTTTTCAGATCGGATCTAAATCACTTTTGTAAGTGGTCCTAGATCGGATATCCAATACTTGGTTATGTTACTTTAATAAGAATGGTCAGATCGGAGTGCATGCAACTTTTTGCCTCTGCACATGCACGGGGCGCTCGCTGACATCAGTCATCACCAGCAGCATGGGGATGTCACAGCAGCACTAGCAAGTGAGCCATCTGGCTTTCTTCCTTCTTCACATTATAAGCCATATTGTTCAATTAAGATTTTTGCATATCATGGATTTGCATAATTCATTCAATCATTCTTTTTCTTTACTGCTTATCCAGGACACGAGGCAGGGTACGCCGTAGACAGGTTTCCCAATCCATCGCTGGACACACACACTACGGGTAACTTGGGAACGCCAATCTACCTAATCAGAACGTCTTTGGACTGTGGGTGGAAACCAGGCGTACCCGGAGGAAACACCACTCACAGACCCGAGGCAGGAATCAAACCCTCTGCCTTGGAGCTGCAAGGCCATAGTGCTAACACCTACGCCACTGGGCTGCCACATTCATAATTACAGGTAATTTATCTGACTCTAATGTGGACGCTTCTATCCCCTGAAAGTGCACATGCGCAGTTTCAGGGGATAGAAGCGTCCACATTAGAGTCAGATTTTGCACATCAATACGTACGTTCTCACGTCATCTGGGTTAAACATGCCGTTTTGGTGTGACCACTCATTCATTTCGAACAATGGATGCGATTTTACCAAAAAATAAAATAAATCAATGAGTTCCCCATACATGCACAAAGGCAAAAAGTCACATGAATTCTGACCTGACCGATATGTATCCGATCTAGGACCAAAGTGACTTATGTGCGATCTGAAAAACATCAGATTTGTGATCTGTTTCTAAATCCTAATTAAGTCTCTTTAGGCTAGTAATGTTAAAAGCAGCCTAAAAAGTCACTTGTAATTAGAAATATAAACTGTCATGACGTGCAAATCTGATCCGACAAAAAATCTGAATTGAGCAAAGTGGTTTGTAATTTGAACCTTGCCTAAGTATGAGACTCGTTATGCTTGCTTTTGAGTAACAGTGAACAAGCTTGGAAAGATTTCACCAAAGCCACTCCTCAAATTGCAGCGTTGTGCCTGCCAAGTGTACAGTTTGGAGCTTCTGGAATATGAAGATGATTTGTGTGTGTGTGTGTGTGTGTGTGTGTGTGTGTGTGTGTGTGTGTGTGTGTGTGTGTGGGGTTAGAACATTCTGCAGATGCATTTTATAGGCTAGCCGATGCGTTTAACGTCTGCTTTTTGGTTTATTGTACTCTGACAGCAATTTCAAATCTGTTGCAATCACTCGTTTTATGTACATTTCTATATACGGTATTTCAATGAGGACTTATTCACGCATTGTGGAATAAATAAGTCATGGTGCTTAAATTTGAACGTTGCTATGTAGGCTGCCATATATAAACCTACGGCCTAGTCCATGCATACACTGGTTTGTTTAAATATAAGTTTTTCTTTTTCTTTCTCTGTTTCTTAAAAAAATCTTCGTCCACATGAAAATGCAAAAACACATTGTTAAGCATGTCAAACCAACTAACTGTAGGCCATGCTGTCTAATCAGAAGCCTGCAAAAGAAATGACACAGTCTGACGCCAAACACAGGTGATACAGCGCATGCGGCACACAGTCTCACGATTGTTTCAAAGTTTCTGAATATCTTAACTTTTAAAGGAGTTTTCCAAAAGGTCCATTTTCAGGGTTTGTGTGTGGATGAAAGGAAAGTTTGTGACAAATCTCGGGACTGCGTACCTGTACTGTATGCAAAATTCTTGGCTAGCAGACAGCATATGGAGGAAAAATAAACTGTGTATTATATTATTATTATTATTATTAATTTTTCTTTAAATGATTAATGTGGAAAAATAATGTCTTAAATGTCACTCTCTGAACATAAACTACAGTACATGGACAAAAGTATTCGGCCAAACCATTAGACAATGAACAACAAATACATACACTTCAATATGGAGAACAGACTTCACTCTTCCTGGAAGGCTCTAAACAAGGCTCATTTTGGAGTGTTTCTGTGGGTATT
>JAQMYL010000035.1:6409201-6424201 GCA_030014365.1 Clarias pachynema
TTATAAAAACTTAAGCAGCAACTTTTCCAATTTCCAATATTTATGTAATTCTCAAAACTTTTGGCCACGACTGTACAGTAAGTACAGGATAAACCACAATGAGGTGTGTTGTTTAAGGAAAACTATTAAAGATGAGGTGGTGCAACTTATTAAGCAAAGTTACTCTTACTTACCACATAAAAAGACAAATATAACATACATGCAATGTATTAGTAATTACAATTTTTACAATTTATAAATAAATAACACAAACTTAAACTAGACAAGTTCTAGACTAAATGACTAGACCTAGACACGTTTCTGTTAACACAAACACTTGTTCTTCCCTCTGTGATCTCTACTTTTTTTGAACATAATAAAAAATACCTGAAACCTGGCCCAGGGCTAGTCCTGATCAGAAGGTCTCAGGTTCACACCCCACCATCATCAAGTTGCCAGTGTTGCGCCCTTGATCAAAGCCCTTAACCCTTAACTGCTCAGATGTATAATAAGATAAAAAAAAAAAAAAGTCGCTTTGAATAAGTGCATCTGCCAAATGCTGTAAATGTAAACGAGACTCCTTAAAGTATTAAATTAATGGTCTCTTTACTGTAAAACTGTTAATTAAAAAAACATATTTTCAAATTGGTCTATTAACAGGGATGGATTACATAAAGCATATGGCAGAAAAGCAACTGTTACTTTGCTATAGAACTGTATTAGAACAATTGCATAAATATAAACCTGTGAGTTGAATTACAGCCAGCACTACTGTCAAAGCTGCTGCTAAAGAAAATAAATCACCTTCTAGTCAAGTCAATTTGAGAATGTAACAACTCTATAGTATAAAGGAAATTACAATATAAAAAACTAATCAAACATATCATTAAACATAAATCATAACATAAATGTATGTCAACAGCATCATTGTTGACTGTTTGCTCAGTTTTATTATTAATTTATTTACTTTCTACGATGCCAGAAACCGCTCTCCGGGTTCCTTAGTGCTTTGATTTTGAAATGTTGTCGCTGACTCTTCTGGGTACCATGACCACAAGGGCAGGTGTATTTGAAAGTCAGTCATAGATACTATCAAAATGAAGAATGGATAGATACAGAGCTGTGAAAAGACAAGAGAGTTGCATCATGGTCCGTGTGTGAGTGGCAAGGGAGATTGTTTTTGCCCTTACAGCACTTAAAGCAGAGGACAAAAGGACAGAGATGAGGGGGGAAAAAAGGTATCATCAGTCCTGGTTATCATCCTCTGTCTCTCTTCAGGGAACACACACACACACACACACACACACACACACACACACACACAGTCGAAAAATAAAGGGGAGGAATGTCCAGTGTGAGTATTTTTTTTTCTTTCTTTTTTTTCCCAGAGACACTTGACAGTTGTGGAAAAACTCTGTACCATATGGATTGAATCTCTCTCACACACACATACTGTATACTGTATACAGAGAGAGAGAGCGAGCGAGAGAGAACAATTGCTGTAACATTAACCTCCAGGCCACGCTACTGCCCAGACATGTCTCTACCTTCGACGCAAACAAATATCGAGTTTGTCATTTAAGAGGCATCGGAAAGCCGAGCACAATTTACTCATCCGCGGCAAAGTGATCATGTTTACAAGCAAGGGGAAATGGATCAACTACTCATGTGCATTGAATCACCGGTGAGCTACGAGTCAAAACATTTTAACACACCGCAGGATCTTCTATTTAGCATTCACAGATATAGAGGAAAGTGCAAAGGGCACATGATTGCTGTGAATTACTGTGAATGGAGAGAGAAATATCTGCAAAACGAGGTGGGCCGAAACACATCAACGCGCCTATGATGAGTCCTGATGCCATTACCGGTGATCTCATGTGGCGTTGGTGTGGCACGATGCAAAAAATTAATAAAGACTTCGTCACCAAGCTGTTTATTATCAGCTTTCATGAATTCCCACAATGACTACAGACGACATGTATGTGAGCTGGGATCGAGTAACATGTTTTACAGCACGTACACGAGTCCATGGTCTCAGCCGGCCTCCTCCCTCATTTTCTCAAATAGAACATATCTGTGGATCAACATTCCATTGCTGTTCCTCAAACAATTCCAGAAGAAATGTCGTACTCCTCCCATTCCGGAATCACTTGCAAACTCTTCTAGAAACAATATGCAGCTTACTACTGGACTCCTTAAAAGCCTTGAAATTTCAGCGACACATATCCCTGCTGGCAATACAGCATGAGGTCAATGATGATTTTTTTTTTTTTAAATGCTTTTATGGACGTCTTGCCAGCATAGACATCCTGTTATCAGTCTTCTCTGTATAGTTAGTCAAAAATAATTATAATCCAGTTCATCATATTGCCTATTTTGTGCAGAAAAAAGTTGTAACGCGTTACAAAGTTTTTTTTTTGATGTAACGAGTAATCTAACGCGTTAGGTCCGCCATTTAAGTACTCAGTTATTTAGTTATTTGTAGTCATCCTACAAGCCCCGCCCCCGTTATCCCCCACCCCCACCCCCCCCCCCCTGTTATTCCTGCTGTTACACCCCTATCTCACCTATGCGGTTTGACTATGCAAGGACCGATGTGCGGAAAAGTGGAAACTAATCACAGCACCAAAACTCACAGTGAATCATGATGAACCGTACTCACGGGTATTAGATTATGGGCCAAACGTCGCTGAGTGATGATGGTAGAATAATTATAAAGGTCTTGACTAAAACAACATGCATGAGGAATCACAAAGGAGTTTTCATTTTCTGCAATGGAAAAATACTCGAACTAGTTACTTTTATCAGAAAGTAACGCTGTAATATAACTGATTACTTTTTAAAGACAGTAATTTTGTAATGTAATTAGTTACTTTAAAACGTAACGTCCCCCAACACTGGTCACTGAGTCCTATAATGTATATGTTATATACAGTACAGTACATGACATAAAAGAAAGAAGAAAGGAGATAGTATATCCAAGTCTGTGTAAGGAGAGTCGTTGATAAATAAGTATTCATTATTTTGGTTTATTTGTTTTTAATGTACTGTAAATAACATAATATTAATATAATTTTTCATTATTTTATGTTTACCTAATATTTTAAACTGTTTTATTTCTATTTTAAATTAAATTTTAATTTTTTCTTCAAAAAGTTTTATTGATATTATTTTCTATTTCATTTTATGATTATTTTCTTTTCTTTTATGTAAAGCACTTTGAATTACCATTGTGTATGAAATGTGCTATACAAATAAACTTGCCTTGCCATAATAATAATAATAATAATAATAATAATAATGACAAAACTGTTAGCAAGCCTCTGTGTGAGGTTAAGAAATCCCACCTTCTGTATTATGATTGTGGCTTTACAGCTCAAAACTAACTAATCTTGTCCTGCTGAATAAATACTACATTTTGGTAAAAGAAGGTGGTCACACATTCCAGGACAAGGTACTACACTGTCCGTCTCACTATAAAAGAAATAGATATCGACAAGGAAGCGTGACTGCACATTGAAAAGCGAAGTACTTTTTTTAGTGTATTTATTTTTTATACCATTCGGGTTGTATATTTTGTTTTATCGCCTTACAGTACGTGTTGACTCGTAGCCATTTTTCCCCCCTTCACTCTGTTAGAGGAGAATAACTATAAAAAGGCAACGGCTGTGTGAAGTAGGTTGTATCTCTGGAGTGAGTTTCCACTACGAATGGCTTTATAAAAGAAGAGCACTTTGTAACAGGGAACATATGCAGGGCAAGCAGGAAAGTGTGAAAAGCATGTGGAGTGTCCAGCCAGGGGGAAGAGGATGTGTGTACCTGTGAGATTAATGGAAGAGAGGAACAGACGTGCTTATGGAATTAACTGTAACTCGACTGCAGTTCTGAAATGTTCTTTATACTGTATAGACATTACTGTGCCAAAGTCTTGTGCCATCCTTTTTTTTTTTTTTTTTATACATATTTTGTTTCCAAAGAGACATACTTTTTTTTAAATATACAGTAGTCTTAAGGAATAGCTCTCCAGACTTCCTGAAGGACTTTTCTGGCTTTCATTTTTGTCTCTCATTTTCAGTCCAGTTCCTGTACCTGAGCAGTTTCACAGGAATGTATTTTTTGTTTGTTAAGCCAAAAAAGTGAGAAACAGGTGCAGATGATGACAGATGATCAGGACGGTGATTATTATACTGGTGATGCTGAATGCTGAGTGGTTGGAACAGACGAGAGGGGAAACGAGGCTGCTGCTGAGGTTGTTACTGTACATAAACAAACAATTTTTTTAATTACAGTTTGTCGCAGTAAAACATTTGTTCCCATTTCTTTCATCTAATCTACATCATTTAATTAAAAATGAAGAAATGAGGGGTGTTTTACGACTTTCACACAGTACTGTATTTCAGAAGAAACAGATGGATACAAGATTTGCTTCCTTGTTTACGTTTCTGTATCAGAAAAACAAAATAATATACTTCTCTTTTCCATTTTCGAAAAAAAAAATACTCAGTCAGTTTAAGCAATGATCAGATTAAAAAAAAGAAACACAACCTTCATAATAGAGAAGTGTAAGAACATTCTTTTCTAGTTTTCTCTCTCTCTCTCATTCTCTCCCCCCGTTTTCATCTACAGTATGTATTATTTTTTTTATTCTAATCTTCATCTCAGCTGTTTTTTGGTTACACTTCTTTTTCTCCGTCTTATACTCTTCTCCTTCTCCTTCATTTTCTTTCTCTCTTCTCAGATGTTACCTCCAGAGTTCTTTTATCTTCCCTTTTCCACTTTTCCCAGTCTTTCCATTTACCCTGTCTACTATTAATTTTTTCTTCACGTTTCTCCTTCCAGTCGTCCTCTCCTGTCATCTTCTCTCCTCTACTTGTCTCTCTCGCTTCCCTCATTTTCTCCGTTTTCTCATTTTCATTCTTCGATTCTATTTCGCTCCTTTTTTTTCCACCCCTCCTTCTGTCCTACATAATCTCAATAAACCACTGGCAAAACTTTTCCTCTCCTTCTCCGACTCCTTTCCTCCTGTGAGTTCATCCGAAGTCGCTCATCAGTTGCTTAGCAGGGAGTAAAACACACTCCTGACGTGAGTTCCGTGCCTGGAATTAGTCTTCTTCACTCGTCCCCCCCAAACCCCCCCCAAGTGTAATTCCTCTGTCACGCTCTCTCTCCATCTAATTCTCTATCTTCCTGGTCTGTGCGTCCAAGCCAAAGTGTAATCAAAGCTTGCACGTCACCGCTAATGACTGTCTAATGACCACAAAACACACACGCTCTGTGTCTTTCCCTCTCTCTTTTTCTCTTTCTCTGTCATTATGCTTTTCATTAAGAGAGGAAATTGAAGTCGTATCAAACTCCACTTTATAGAGCCGTGTGTTTGATTTAGTGATTTGAAGCTCATCTGCTCAATAGACTTTTTGTCAGACATCAAATCAACACACACACACACACACACACAGACTTGCTTTTGATAAATATTAAACTGTGAGTGTGTGTGTGGCTCAGCTATGATCTGTGTGTTCTTTGATTCGATCTTTGTTCTGTAGATTGTTTCGTACACTTGGGGCTTTATTATTTACACTGGTATCCCACGGTTTACTTGTGACCATCCATGTGTGTTATATGGACCTTATGCTTGTGTGGGTGTATTTTTTTTTTCTTTTCTTTAATGGAAAAGGCTAAATAAAGCATAGAAAGGAAAGAGAGAATGGACTGTTCGGGAATATGAGCTGTACATAATTCATTTTCAATCATACTTGAGATTACAGACGTCCTGTTCGAGATTTGTGACATAGAGTACTGTACATACTGTAACTCCTAACTGCATGATATTCACCTCCGATTGTTCGCTAATGTATCTCACGCTGTTACATGCAACGTTTAATCTTCATACCTCTGCTGCATGATTGGTGTTTTATTTTCCTGATGAGTTATATGGCACTTTGTTTTATGAAGAGTTTTATGACCCCTTATTTCATTATCAGAGCGCTATTCTGCACCTCCGAGCCAAAGAACGTGAAATAGTGTCTATGTCAGTGCTGTCTACTGTGCTTAAAATGGAATTATCATCAGCTCACTAGTACACGTGTGAGCTCTACCTGACCCGAATGCACGAGGGTCTCTCTCTCTCTCACACACACACCCGGTGATGCAGTCATGCACCTTTTCCACACTTTTCCTCCTCCACATGTTCTCCTTCCTTTCCTTCCTCTCGTGTCCGTCCCTCCCGAGGGCTCAGGAATGGCCAGCAGTCTGGACTGGCTAATTCAGAACAGACCGTTCCCATTGTGACTCATAAAAAATGTGTGTGTGTGTGTGTGCGCATGCTGTCAAGCTCATGGGGTGAGAATCAAGAGACTGTAAATCGCCAAAGTGTAGTCAATGTGCATGTTTCCTAAACGGCCGCTGGGAGCCCTGTTTGATTTGTGGAACGTGGAATGTTGACCATAAAACAGAGAGGCAAGGTGACATCTTGCTGCAGGCACTATAAAACACAAACACACACACACACACACACACACACACACACACACACACACACACAGGTATGGGAGAATTCAGCATCATGTGACGCATAAATGAATGTAAATCCTGTTCCTCTCTCAGTCTTTTGTACCGCTCTCTCATCTCTCTATCTCTCAACAAATCGTAAACAGATGGAAATGGAAGCAGACATGTCTTATGAGGTTCTCCAGATGACACTTCTGCTAAAGAAACATCCAGCACTGGCCTGAAATGCCCGATTTTGTTAGCAAAATTTTATTCAACTTGTTGCACTTTGCCACAGTTTATAATTTCTTGACACTGATCTTCATTACATCAATTGTTTTTATGAAATTATTAGTGCAAAAATTCTGATGGGTCTCCGGTGTGTGTGTGCAAACATAAACAATCTGAGACAAAGATCATGCGGTTTTGTCATTTTTTAAAATGTTTGTATTAACCATCATTCAATTAAAAGACGACGCCCCCCTTTTGTGACCTCATATAAGAATATGAGGATTTTTAAGGTAGGGAGAAAAAAAAACATTATCCGAGGGGTATTTTAGCCAGAACATTAACAGACACATTTTGGGGGATTTCTGACACCTGTGTTAACTTAAGAAATAATAAAATATGGGCCCTTTAAGTATTAGTAACACTTTAACACTTTAGCAGTTGTCAATTACATTTACTCCATTTTATGAAAGTACAGTATTAGAACATCAACACAAAGTGTTTACTTTCTTTCAGATCTGACTCCATAAAAGAAACTGAATGATATCTAGTCATTTAGGAGGCTAGATTAGACATGGTTAGTACCAGGAGCATTCAAGCCACATGTTCTCATGAGGTCCCTCATAAGACTCTTTCAGGGTATCAAGAGAACTTTATGACTTCAAACAGAACAGAAAATTGCTAATCTGCAGTGAGTTAAAGGTACATTTTGACATGGAAGGCTAGGAGTTTCTTGATAGCACTGGCACCTATGACAAAACCTGGCGACACCATTTCACCCTGAAATGAAACGTGCACCAAAACAATGTAAGTGAACAGACTCGCCACCTCCCCAAAAATCTGCAGGTAGAATTATGGCTGATATTTTCTTGGGCGCAAATGCCATCATCCAAGTGGATTTTCTACCCCATAGTGTCAACATGAACAGTGAATAATACTGTGGGGTTCCACGAGATGTGTGTAATGCTCTAAGATAAGATAATGGACTTGTTTGATTACCGAAGATATTCTGTTTTTTTTTTTTTTTTTTGCAGGACAATTCATGACCTCATGCTTCCCACCACATCAGTTGCTCATGAACAAGAACTATTGTAGTTATTGTCACAACATGTTATTCTGCACAATAAAAAATCCCAGTTTGACTTGAACACCAATATTTTTGTCAATTATCTTTTATCTTTGCATTTTTAGCCTGATGGCAAGCAAACCAAGTAGCATACTGACACTGGTTTAGTGTTGGCTTCACATTGGGCTAACTTCAGCTATTCCATTGGAACTTTTTGTGTCAGTGTCATTTTGTCGGTTTTTACAGTACCAACACCTTTTCAACCACATTAAAATCCACTTTGCCAATGTTGTTCTAACAGGTCCCGTTCTAATAGGTGAGGAATGGGAGCATTTTTGTGTAGTGGGCCAACAGTACCACTTATGTTGGGTCAACATTGGCCAAATGTTGTATTAGGAAGGCCAAGACAGCCACCCAAAGTCTATGTTGGGTCAATGTGAATTTGCAACCTGGCAACCAACATGGGCAGGATGGTAAGCTTGGTAGATTTACAAAAAGCTGCACAAAACTTTTTTAAGTATGTATGGTAGAGCTTATTTAAATATAGATAGCCCCTGCTTTTAGTCCACTGTTTTGTGAGAAATCTGTGAAAGGTAGAAAAATATAAGGGTTTGGAAAGGTATTTACAGGTACTTGGGTAAACAAAAGAATTAAGATACAAGAAAAGGATGGTGTGTGTGTGTGCGTGTGTGTGTGAAAAATAATCTTTAACCCTAAACCTTCACACACACTTAGGTATCACTGAACCACGTTTCTGAGCTACACTAGCTCTAATTGACCATAGCAGCAAGCTTGATTTTCTTATGTAAAATCCTTCACAGCCTGAGGCCTGAAAGCGTGAAACAAGCTTTATCCCCTCTGTTTTTCTTCCTTTCTTTTTTTTTTATCCATGGCTCAAGCAGGGAACCACCATCCACCCATCTCTGTTTCCTTTTGCTCTGGAGGAGCGAGCTGGCCTGGAGGGAGTTAAAGGTGGAGATGTGGAGCAGATTGACAGGTCGAGGTGGAGCAGGAGAGTGAGACTGACAGGGAGGCTTTAAGTCATCTGGAAGCATTAAGTGTTTTGTCAAAGAGGCCCGAGGCTGAAGTGTGCTCAGTCAGGCAAGGGAGATTAAATGTTACGCAGACGGATGAAGCAAGCTGCGTGAAGGCAACCGACCATATGCCAGTGTTCAATGATGGATAGTTATAAACTTATAGAGAACCTTTCATACATGGAGCATAACTCAAGGGGTTTTAACGGCCAACTTGGACACAGATAGCTCCGAAAGACAAAACAAAAGCAATAAAATAAATTGTCACTATTATCTCTTCACATCCTAACTGCAATTTTTTTTAAAAAGTGCCTTAATTTTTCACTGTCTATTTTTAATAGTAATTCATTAATTCACTTCACTTATTTTCTAGTACAGGTTTGTTCATCATAGAAAGAGATGTTAATTAACGGGGCACGGTGCTGACGTCAAGCCGCTGTAACGTTTCTTTTTTCGTTCTTCCTCTTACGATTCTTTTCTGAGAGCTGTTTTAGTCACACACTCATCCAGAAAGCACAGTATAAAGAAGACATGAGTGGAGGGATAAGGAGTGGTGGGATAAGAAGACACAAAAAATGCATTTGAGCCTAAATATGAATAGTGACAAAGGAAATGAAGATAAAGAAGAAAATGTTAAGGAGAAATTGGGACAAATGGCTTTCCATCAGAAGCACAGTTTGTGTTTTATGCGCTGCAGTAAAGAGGAACGTCTCGGCTTTCCGGTCACACGAGAATTGTGACAGTCATATACTGTAGACCCTGTTTAAATCAAACAAAAAGCAACTTAAAACTTAAAAAAGCCAAACTCATTTCCTTAGAGGACCACCCCCCCCACCCCCACCCTACAACCATCATCTTATGTAACAAACCACATTTCCACATACAGGCTGTTAAGGTTATTTGTATATGAAGTTGAAAATACATATACAAATATACATATGATTTTGTTGATAATTGATGATGATGCTTTTATATTTTAAATATGCAATTTAACTGTACATTCCATGTAGATGATCACAACATACTACAGTACATACACTTAATAAACCAATCATAAAACAATCAGCCATAATATTACAATGCAAAACATTATCCCAAGTTTTGTATAGATTCCCCTTGTGCAGCTCCGTCCCCCTGGGCATGACTCACCAAAATCCCGGGTGTGATGTCTGCTGTGATGTCTGCAGCAGTCTATGCCTTGGATGCTGTGGGTTGCTGGGTGAGGCGTCTGTGGATCGGACTTGTTTATGGGATCTGGGGAGTTTAGAGGCCGGGTTGGAGGGCTTGAACCTCTCGTCTGCTGGTGCACGGTGGGTTGTGGTGCACAGGATGTCCTGGTGCCTTTCTATCACAGCGAGCATTGCCTTTTAATGGCAATATATGCTACATTGGTGTTTCTCTGGGATCGGACCAGATGTTTACCAGTCAACTGATGTTAATGTTATTGTGTATGCTGTTAATATTATGGCAGATCTGTATTTATGTATCCAGTCACTGGTCACTGGATGACTAAACATTAGCTAGCCAGACCTTTTTTTTTTTTTTTTTTTAAATAATCTTGACAAAATATAATGACACATGTAAGTATCTGGCTGCTTTTCATAACCCACATGCTACAAGTTAATATAAAACTCTTTATTTTATTCCTTTTTATGCAGACACCATTATTACCTGAAGCAATCTACTCACTGTCCTCTACTAGAACGGGGAAATAATAATACCTACGAGCGTAATATGAACATCGTACTCAATTACCGTTTCAAATCTATAACTCTTTCCTGCAAATGACATTAACTGGAATTTATTCTTACAGTCACAGTGACTGACATGAGCTAAATGACAAAATGATTAAGTCAGCATTTGCACGGGGTTATTGATATTCAGCGATAATGGGTAATTGTGGTTATAAATCATAATGCTGACAACCTCCAATCTTGAGCTGAACTGCTGGCTGTATTCCCTTGATTTTTCCATTTTTCTCTCAAAGTGAATGGTGTAACAGGAAAGAAAAACAAAAAGACATATAAATGGTTGTGACTTTTTTTTTTCTTTATCATAATTGTAGATGCCATGATTGGATCGTTGAACTGATTGACAGAAGGATTGTGAAGTAGCCCACTCTTAAAACTTTTGACAATTACTGTAATTTACAGGCTTTTTTGCTTATTTTACAGAACAATAATTTTTTTTCTGTTTATTTCCTTTTTCTGAAGATTTACAAAATGAATGTTTCCCATATATGTTTCCATCCCACATTTATTTATTTATACAAAAATGCTGTTTAACTTTTGAACCTTTTTTCTTTTTTTTTTTTTCTTTTTAATTCAAATCAAAAGTCTAAATTAATGTCGTTGTTCTAATATGAGGGGCGTTCAAGTCAAATCATGTCTTTTGATTGTGCAGAATAACAGAAAATTGTTATGAAAGTAAAAGTTTTCTTTCTCTATATAATCCCCTGCTACACTAATGCACTTGCTGTATAGTGCTTGGATGCAATCAAGGTAGAAAGTTTTCTCAGGATGCCAGGGCCATGGTCAGACATGTGTGGAACGCTGGCCTCCCAGGAACTCCTTTAATGTGGAAACTCTTGGAGTGAGGCTAGGATGGGATGTGACTGACTTCCAGCCGAGGTCTTACAATGTGCAATTGGACAGTATGTTGTATTTAAAAAAACAAAACAAACAACAACAAAAAACACATTTTTGGTAATCAACTCAGCCCATTTGTTTCTGAGAGCATTATGTACATCCTCGTAGAACCTGACACTAAAATCCATGGATGATGTAAATTGTGTCCCAAAAAACTAACTTTTATGTAATGGCTTGGACTTTTTTGGGAGGTTGTGAGTCTGTTTACTTTCAATAAATAGAATAACAGAACACCGTCATGAAAGTAAAAAACACCCTTTATTTCTCTATATAATCTCCTGTTACACTAATGCACTTATCTGAGATTGTACTAGTTCTTGGATACCATCAAGGTGAAAAGTTTCTCAGTACACTGGAGCCAAGATCGGCTCTTGTACAGTATAATTGTAGATTATATCTACAATTCTGATTATATCTCGTTAAAGAGGTCAGATGTCCCCAAATAAACTGGTCCTAACCTTCCAGGGGCCCTAAGCAAAATTCTGAGATGTGTAATATGCCATTTAGCTGTAGATTATAGAAAACAATACTATTTTTCACTATATTAGTAACATTAGGTCCATTCAAACACCCAGATTTTCTTTAAGACATTTTCAAATGTGAAATACTATTTATACAAGGCTGGGATGGATACTTGATGATTTATTTTTTTTTGAGAGATGAGCGAAACATCCACATTGCCCCATATGCCCAGCTAATCTACTGTCTATCTTAAATGTAATACGTAATCAACTGTTAATGTTAATTACAATTAGCCATTACACATATAAATTGTAAATTGTCTAGATAAATCGCCTTCATCATTCCTGTAGGCACCTGTGAACATGTTATGTGGTTATTTTTTCCAAGATGCAGTATATAAATACTTTCCCCCAAGTTTTTCAAATGCAGTACATAGTTGTACTTTATTCACGCTTTTGTCAGGCACAAGGCCAATGAACACAGCCCTGGAAGTGGCTGACAAGCAAAAAACAGGCAGACCAAGAGTCGGACTGCTAAGCTACAGTAGGTTAACAAGATATATAGGGAATAGAAAGATGAACTGCTAAGCTAGCACATCAACTTAACCTTAACGTTATTAGCTTACAAATTTTTTTTTAAAATACTCGGAGAGAAGATAACATATGATTGCTGTTCCTTCAATATATGCCCTCATGGTGCTTATGGTCAGAAGGATTGTCTGTAATTCAAAGATGATTAAATGACTGCATCAGAAATCCAGACTGCATGTGGAACGCTGCGTGCATGCTGTTTAAAAGTACATGGCAATCTTTGTCACAAACAATGCTCGCGATCACTTTTTTTTCTTTCCTTCCCCCTGTTCTTAAATCGTTCCACATCTGTTTTCCTCCGATTGGAGCTGATCGGTAATTTAAAGCTGTTTTTTCTAGGCGCCTTCCTCTGACCTTGTTTACATGCCAAGATTTCCATTAATTGGAACAAATTTGCTTCGATTAAAGATTTTGAAGGGATTGTTTACACATGCCCTGAGACCTGGCGAAAGTGGCACGATCCCTGTAACAGTGAGAATTCTGCCAGGTCCTAAACAAGTAGCTCACATTACTTCTGCACAATCACTTTGTTTTTCACAGAACATACTTTAAATGTTCATATTAAACATAAGGAGACTTAAAATTTTTAAATATTTCTTTAGAAAATTAATTACATTATTAATTTGGTGTTTTTAAAATTTTTATTCTGCATGTAAAAATAATATACGGAAGGGAAATCTAATTTCATAATCATAAAATAGTTTTATATATAAATGCAGTAAAACATTTGAATGAACATTTAAAACAACACCTCGAAGGATAATCCCACCCACATACAATAATGACCTCACTCGAAGCCATTTTCACATGTTTAGGCCATTAAAGGAGTTCCTGGGAGGCCAGGGTTCCAGGCATCAAGCAGTCGGTTAGATCACCCCTTATCATCCTCATAAATTGTCTAGATAAATCCCGTTCATCATTCATGTAGGCAGATGTGAACATGTTATGTGGTTATTTTTTCCAAGCTCCTTTTCAAATTCCTAGAGATGTTATTCTCTCCCTTTCTCTCTCTCTCTCTATCATGTACACACACCTGCAGTGCAACTTCTTATGCTGTTAATGCTCGCTTTCCGGTACTCTACGCAATTGGAGACAGTGATGTGCGCCAACAGGAAGGGGAATCTCACACACTGAGAGCAGCACTGATCGAGAAGAGTGTGTGTAATTTTCTTAACTCATCTCTTCATTATGGAAATGTGATTAGCATTGGTTACTCATTTCAATCAGGCCACAGGTGGAATGTGTGATTCCCTCAGCAACAAAACTATCTGCAGCATCTCTCTCTCTCTCTCTCTCTCTCGCTCGATGTCTGTCATTTAAAAGTGATGAATACTTCTTGTGCACAATGTTCAATACGTGTATAGCATGTGACGAACTAAAAGAAAAATAAACCAGTGTTGTGCTACAGTATATTGCCAAGGTCGAATTTTCTTCTAAGGTGGTTCTATTACACTATTAGTCTGGTATTCTCATGAGGCATTTGTGGCTCAGTGGTAGGTTTCTCGCCTACCATGTGGAAGGGCCCGGGTTTGATTCCCAGACAATTCCCTAACCACAGCCAGAGTATGCGGTGCCGGTCCCAAGACTGGATAAAATGGAAGGGTTGCATCAGGAAGGGTATCTGGCCTCTGGTACAGTATCTGTGGCCACCCCACAATGAGAGCAAGCGAAAGTCTGAGAACCTTCACCCAAGTTTACACATTTCTGTCAGGATGACCAAGACAACCCCACCGCCACCATCAGCATGATGCAAGGACTCATTCAATGGTCACTTTTTTTTTATTTGTGACATCTTATTTTTCCGTGAGCTTGTATACAGTGTAGCCTTTGATTCCTGTTCTTCTAATACCAGTGTTTTCCAACATCACTACATTTTGACAAAGCAAAAAATTCCCAGACATGGGGAGTGTATCTTCTCTTTCTTTTTGGGTAAAAAGCTACTGTTTCTCTTTGGTAGCTGTCAATTAATATAATTTGTACAAGTCAGTCATCCAGTCACATTTTAGCAGTCATGGTATTTGAACTCAACCTTTTGACAACCAAAATATGAGGTGCGTTCAACTCAAACCAGGATGAAATGTGATGAAATGATGGTGACATTTCTCATTAATGAAGGCGTAAAACCGATTGACATTTACAGAAGACTTCAAGCACAGTACAGTGATGAGACACTTAGCCGCAGTAAGACATTTGGATGATTGCAAACATGTTAATGAAGGCCGTACGTCCGTGAATGATGATCCTGGCCAAGGTGGCTGGGAGTCCACTGCAGTCGTTCCCGTGAACATTCAGCGAGTGGCTCTTGAAAATCCACGTATAACTTGTCGGCAACATGTGGAAGAGAAACATCTGGTTGTGGGAACTGTACACACAATCATTCACCAACACCACTTGCACACTGCAGGAACTTGGCTGGGAGTTACTGCCACATCCTCCGTACAGTCCTGACCTCGCTCCAAGCAATTTCCACATGTTCGGGACATTAAAGGAGTTCCTGGGAGGCT
>JAQMYL010000035.1:6426406-6439830 GCA_030014365.1 Clarias pachynema
CACACACACACACACACACACACACACACACACACACACACACACACACACACACACACACACACACACACGTTTGTGCATCCTTATGTGAACCTTCCATTGACAAGTACCACAATGCTGTGTAAGATGTTAATCCCTAAGCTCGGTATCGAAAAGGTGCCAAAACTTTAAAAACTAAAACTTCTGGTTAAAAAAAAAATACATTAAAAGCCAAATGTCTCCAGAAGGTAAAACTGTCAGATATTCCTCTGCATGTGCAGGAGCTACTGTAGCTATAAGATTTTATGCAATTCTTTAAAAAAAAAAATCTGGTTTTCTAGTATCTTATTTGTCCAGATTTCTTTGTGTGTGTGTGTGTGTGTGTGTGTGTGTGTGTGTGTTTACTCAGTATCCAAAACTGAATGTGAATTTTACATACATCAAGTCATATCCATGCTAGTTCATTAATTACAGCTCTTATATGGAATGAAGGTGTTTGTTTGTGTGCCTGTGTGTGTCTTTGTGTGTCTTTGTCTTTGTGTGAGCACACATTTCCACATTTCAAGTTTGTTCATTAAAATCTTGAACAAAAGAATATCGGAAATCCCACTCACATGTTCATTAAAACCTTGAACCAGGTGTGTGTGTGTGTGTGTGTGTGTGTGTGTGTGTGTGTGTGTGTGTGTGTGCAATGAAAGACCATTAGCATTAAAAACCACTTAGATATTGGCTTCCCCTTGTGCCAGCTGGGTGTCTCTGCTCCCTCAGGTTAGGGCTTTTTAGGACCCCTGGAGGTGCGCTGTGGTGTCTGGCATTCTGTAGATTTTGGGGTGGGTCTTCTGTGGATTGGACTTGTTTGGAATTCCATGGGGAGTTTAGTGGCAGGGTGGATGGACAATCCTGTGGAGCATTGGGTGCCCTTGTCCCTTTTCATCGTGGCCAGAATTTTCATCAATTTGTGCCACATTGCCTTTTCTGTGGGATCAGGAAGGCCCTTTGGTCCCCACAGGCATGGGCGAGTCTTGTTTGTCCATGAACCTGTCTCCAGTTTATTGGTGTATGATTGATAGTCAATTCATCTTGTACTGTAGTGGTGTTAGCATTATGGCTGATTGTTCTACAGCGATACCTCGGCATACAAATTAAATCCATTCTGGTGTCGAGTTCTTAAGGCAAAAATTCATATTGCAACATGCATTTTCCTATAGGAAATAATGTAAATGCAGATAATTTGTTGCATATTACCAATTTCCAACATTATAATCATATTTATGTGCATATATAAAAATGATCAAAACATTCAGAAAATACATGTAAATATAGTAAAATATAAAATAAATAGACGTTAAACCTCACTTAACCTTAATTTATGATTCCTTTTGGCTCATGCTGATTTAAAAATAAAACTGAAAGTGACTCCCTTTTCTTCTTGCTAACGTCCTTGTTAGCATTCTTGGGACCCATGGTGCTGCGTTTTCAATAAATCTTGAACAAAATGAAAAAAAAGTAAACTTTCGCTTGGCTTTCCACTGATGCAAACAAGTTTCAAACGGCTCTCGGATGATGTACGTACACAATGATGTACACATAATTTTGCTGCCATTTGATTCGGCTCAGGTAGTTTGCTTATATGCTGAAAATGCTTTGTATGTCGAGGCAAATTTATTTTAGGGATCATTTGTAAACCAAGGTTCCACTGTACATTACAGCCTGATTATATTTCCACTTAATCAAGCAGATTATCAGTGCTTTTGCAGTATGGTTTAACAATCTAAGTCCAGTACTACTGTATGCTTACCTCCTTCCACTACTCATGTTTGTTTCCCATCACAGAACACGTACCTCTGAAACGGCAAGATTGCTGGAATTTGACATGAAAGTTCACACTAATAAATCAAACTCTGCTGCCAGATCCTGACACACTCCAGTCATCCACAATCCTGTTCCAGTCATCATCCAGACCTGCCTGATTCCTCCTTACGCACTACATCTGCTCTGAGCTTTAGCAGTTGTGACTTCCTCATGATCTAGACCATCCCATAAGAATACACTAAAGATTGCAAAGTGGTTTATACCCAAGTCTCACCACTTCTTCAGGCCCCTGGATACTGTGGAATGGCTAAACCTATTTATGCTACACTTGTCCAAGAATAATGACTTCTAATCTCACTGTCAATCAGATCAGGATAGATTTCCTTTTCACTCTGGTTCTAACCAATTGTTCTCATCAAAAATCTATATGTACACCAGGTTATATACGGTAAATATATTAAAAGGATGAAAATTTCTCTAGATACACTATATGACAAAAAGGTTTAGTTCACCTTAGCTATTAAGCTCCGCTCTTCTGGGAATGCTTTCCACTAGATTTTGGAGTGTAGCTCACAGGAGGGATTAGTGTTCATTAAACTATAGTACATAAGCATTACTGAGGTTGAGGGCTCTGTGCAGATTTTCACTCCAACCTTGGCAAGACATGTCTCCATTGAGCTTGCTTTGTGCATAGGGGTATTGTTATGCAGGAACTGGTGTGCAATAAATACATATAAAAAATAAATAAATTTAGGTTGTCCAAACGATGTGGTGACATTAACATTATTAACATTGGTATTATATTTATATGTTTTGGAAAGAATTACACTGATGAAATATTGTTGTAACACCTTTTGTCATTTTGTCACTGTTAATACTAAATGAAAGGCCTGTGCAGGATTAAAGCTCTGGTTGCTGCGTGAGAGCGTTGCATGTTTACCGCTGGACTCTTAGGGAACTCGCTGCTCATACAAGTAAATGCGTGTGCATGACACCCCAAAAAAATCCCAGACAATAGCAATTTATCAAAAATTTAAATCGGAAAGCAGTCTGAAGGGTAAAACAAAACCCACTTAATGTCTGAGGTCTGTTCTGTAAAAGCAGACATGATGCAGTTTGGATGCTGTGCAGACACCATATTACAGTAGAGTAATTCGGTAGCTAAGATGCACCTCACGGTAATGTTTCTTGAAATAAAATTAACATTGCAAAACTAAGAGATGCGTGCCATGAGATACAGTACACATGCTCTGTGTGTTGGAAGCTTTTCTGTCTGAGAAACCCTTTTTTTTAATAAACTTAAGGGACCATGGATGAGGTTGGACGTTGTGCAAATGTTTGTTAATTAGCATTTCTTTTGGTTATTTTTTGGTATTTTGGTCCATCCACATTGGGCAATGGATACTCCCCACTCTAGAGATATATCTGTTGTTCTGTGGCGGTTAATTAAGGGGTTGGGTTGCCAGCTCGACGCCCATTCACACATTACTGTGGGAGGCAAACCAGAGTACCCAGAGGAAACCTAACAAGCATGGGGAGAACATACAGACCCATGGTGGGAATCGAACTCTGACCCTGGAGGTGCAAGGCGACAGTGCTAACCACTAAGCCACTGTGCCACTGCTTTGGGGTGGTACAGTATTTCCAACAATATGTTTGGGTCATTCATTTAAAATGACCTCAATGTCTGTGTATTAAAGTCATAACTTTCAAAAAGATGGTAGAACGTCAGGACATCACAACCTCGTTCCTCGTTCCAACTACATTACGACGGTAGGATTCCTGCTGGGATTTTTGTGTTTCTAACTTTATAGCAAGGGTTTGGAGGAGGAACACACATGGGTGTTATTTTCAGGGTCCACAACCTTACAGTTATAAAATGTGCATAACAGTAAAGCAAGCAATGCACCATTTCAAACAAAAATATAATAATAATAAATTATGGAAAACGTGTTGTATTTTTAATATGCCTCGACAACATCTGGTTAGCCAATTACAGCCAAGTACAGAAGTCATCTCTCTCAGAGGCTGAATTATAAAAGCATTGTCGGATGGGGATAAAATGGAAAGCGCTGAAGCTACACTTGATGCAGTTTATCGATATGATATTAAATGCATATTAATACATTCCCATTCAACATTTCATGTATTTTAATTCATAATAAGAAAGTATAACGCTGATCATTCTGTACTGTGTTTATTTATTTTTTAATTTAGTGCTTTATTTTTGGCCGAGCCGGAGGCGTAGGACATTCTGCTTGCTCTCGTAAATCAGAAATAGCATTCCTTCATGCACTGATGGTTTTAGCGCTTGCCCAGTGAAAGCAGATGATATTTTATAAGTAGCAATCGGGTGTATTAGAAAATCAGGAATATAAAGTTTGGAAATAAAAGTGACATGAGACATCTGGGTAATATACTAGCAGCTAAGCACATGAGCATATACCACCACCCTTGTGCTTATTGATCATCCATAAAACTCAGGGATCCTTGTTAAGCATTCAGATTGGAGGAGACTGAGATAGATTTGGGCTCTTGAGTAGTTAGGTTTCTAAATGCATGTCTTCTATTTCACATTCTTTCTTATTTGTGCTGCAAAAAACAAGCTATGTGTTTGAAAAAAGAAAAGGGAATATATGTATGGTTAAGGATTGAGTCGGGGGGGCGGGTTAGTCATCATGGCCTTTCTTACAAAATATATATAAAAATCATTTTATTCTTTCTTTTTATGTAGCATGAACATTTTTCATCACAGTCTCAAATCAAAAGAAAAACAGTCCTGTAATAACACACAGGTGAGTGCAATCAATTGTTACCTCTCAATTCAACCTGCCCCCTTTATTTCTGTCCACACGCAACAGTTGAATACACCTCCGCTGCCGCAGTATAACGCTTTAAAGACAACATGACAATATGCATACCGCTGGCTCAAATAATTTTAAGCACATGAAACCATTTGTGCATTTTTGATTAGAGCAGAAAAGCATAATTTGTGGCTGTAGCTCAAAAACAGGACATGTACATCATGTACAAGCAAAAAACAATGCGCACACTGGTGTGTGCTTGAGAGTTCACATCCCACCACCATCCCCTGTTCTTCCTTTTATAAATCAAAACCAGGCTCTCCATCTCTTATTTACACTCCTGCCTCTCTCTAAGGGTTTTTTTGGTCTCTAATTCCATTAATATTGTTTATAGTGAACCAAAGAAGATACTACGGGATTAAGGATAAAGGTCACAGCACTTCAGCTGTGTTGATATAAAATATACCAACTTTTTGTTAATCTTACCAAAAACTTTTTATGAATTTATATGGAAGAGATACATGATGGAAATTTGAAAAAAAAAATAAATAAACAAATACAGTAATATACAGTATATTACTGTATATTACTGTATTAAGATACAGTAAGTTATACAGTACAAATTGTGTGTGTTTTCTGTTTCCTGGACTGCTGACATTTTATTTCATTAATCTAATTGCTAGCTTGGTGTCTTTACAATCACATTTCACTTTTTGCAGTAGGAAAACAAAGAGAATTATAAATCACTTATACACCTGGTGAAGTCGCATGATACAACATTCACATGCAATATCCATGGCTAAGTACAATAAGATAATTAATAATTTAACACATTGATAATGAATTCTATTTAATACTATCATAATTGTTTAATTATATATTATTAATTTATGTTTGATTCATTTGAAGAAATTAAATAGTTAAATACAGTAAATAAAAACTAAGAAGAAGCTCCCTAATCAAAGAGGGGTTTGTGATTGGTCATGTTGAGCTCTGGCGTGCATTGACCAGAGTAGAAGACGAGATGGGCGTTCTTATGTCCTGCGAGTAGGACTGAGTTCTCACGGGCAGTCATGGCGACTATACTCAAGCGAAAGTAGCTAAACTCCGTATAGAAAGTTGCTAGATTTGTCGCTAGTCACTCTTTTGAATAAAAGTCCCTAAAGGGGTATCAAAAGTCGTTACATCTAGGTTGGTGACCCAGGTGTAAAAGCTAAACCGAAAGAATAACGGCCTTCACATCCGGTAAAATAGTATACAAGCAAGTGTTGCTACACAACGTGACTACGATATGCTTTGCTGTTCTTAAAAGTTGATGAATCTCATGAATATTGTTTATTTAACCAGAAGTGATAGGAAAAAAAACTTTCAGATCTCACAGAATACAATAAATGTCACATATACACATTTTAAACATTGCTCCAAAAGCTGACATCTAAATTAATTCTGCATTCTTTCAGAGTGAGTCTCTTTATGGTTCACTCATTGTTTCCGTGTCTGTAGCTTTAAATTGACTGCCCCTGCACGGCCCTTTGATGAAGTGCATGCTTCTAGCCAATCAGAATGCAGGTACCAGAAACGTGCATGTTCAGGACCTTATCAAGAATTTCCCACCATTTTTCAGATCGGTAATCCTTGACATCCTCAATGTTTAGCGATTATCAAAGTTTAAACACAAACAAGAGTTGAAGAAGGCGTAGGTTAGCCTTTAAAAGTTAGCTACTAACTGCTAACCACTAATGACTGACAGGTCAGCAGTTTATTATATAGCAGTGGGAAGCATGATGGCATAGTGGTTAGCATGGTGGCCCTGCACCCCCAGGGTCGAGATCTGTATAAATATAAGAGCATTTCCATATACACACACAATATGATGAGAACTCACAAGACTGGGAGTAACGTTATGTGGTCTGATGAGTTAAGATTGATCCTGTTCCAGAGATGGGTGTGTCAGGGTAAGAAGGAAAGTGCATGAAGCGATGCACCCACCGTACAAGCCTCTGGAAGCAGTGTTATGATCTGTGGTTGGTCAGGTCCAGACTCAGCAACATCAGACCACATGACCTTTTCCATTGCTCCAGTCCGAAATCTTCAAGCTCCTCAGCAAACCGAAGCCTTTTTTTTCAGATTAGATTAACAAGTTATTTTTATTTATTTATTTAGTTTTTGCAAGACACCTGTTTAGTCAGAATCCTGTGAGTTCTTGTTATACTGTACATGTGGAAATGCTCTTACTTTCACTTTTAAACATACAGTACAGTAGCTGTGATTTTTAGGATAACACCACACAATGAAGTGATGAAACATGATAATTCAGCGATACTGTATCCTTTCATGTTTTACTAATGTATGGGACAATTCTTAATTCAATTTCAGTCATTTCAAATCTCTTTTTATTATTAAAAAAAAAAATCAAATTAAATCGTTTTCTAGGATTAATTTTGTTGTTAGTTTTTCAGCTGCTCCTGTCAAGGGGTCACCACATCTTGGCACAGGTTTTATGCTGAATTCCCTTCCTGATGCAACCCTCCTATTTTATCTGGGCTTGCATTTAGTGTCTAGGGATTAGGCATTGGGTGGCAAACAAACCTGGGCACTCCTTATGTTAGGCGATAAACCTACCACTGAGCCACCAATGCCCGTTTTCTATGCTTAATACAGGCCAATAAATTTGACCCTTCTAAAACGATACATTTTTAAGCGCTGCTGTAATACAGAACTATCAAACATTTAAAATTGTTGAAGATAAAAACACAATAAAGCTCAAATCCATTGTAGACCTATAAAAAATGTGAGATAACGGATCATGGTAGTATGGAAGAACAGACAATAAAAATAAAATAAAACACTTTCAGCATTTTCTTCACTGCATGCTTAAAGCTACTACAGTACAGTAGCTATACGTCCCAGTTTCATTTGTTTAAACTTTATATCCAAGTTCCATGTGCTTTATATTTAAAACACATTTTGCCCATTAGCCTATTGAATTTATGAAGCTGAATATTTTGTTATACTCTTTCTGGTTGCATACAGTAGTAGTGAAGGTCTAATAGGTTCAAGCAGTGGTTCTCAACCATGGCAAGGACCCCCTGCCCTGCACATTTGAGTGTTTTTCTTCCTGACCCACTCCCACTTCAATTCAGAAAAGCTGATTAGTTAAATCAGGTGTGCTGGGAGCAGGGAAAACACTAAAATGTGCAAGGCAGGGGGTCCTCCAGGACCCATGGTTGAAAACCATTGGGTTAAAGTAAGTAGAAAGTTGGGGACTAATTTATTAAGAATTTTATCCACTTTCAAATGTGTTCGGAGAGTTATTTTTCAATACATCACTAAACAACTTGTTTTGAGATTTTTTTAAGTCTCTTGAATTAATAATGAAAAAGTGGAAGGCTGACTGCATAACCAAAATATCCTTGAATCAATGCCTAGCCAGAGTTTTTAAAATTGATGCATTTACATGCAGATGCTGGCTTTTCTATTAATTTTTTTCCCTATAACAATAAAAAAAGATCCTTATCTCGAGAACCAAATGAGGTGCCGTCCATTTTTCCCAAATGAAGGTACAATTTATCCAGGTTAAAACCTTTTGGAGCTCTGCATTTAATAAATTTTCCACCTCTGCAGCAATGCACCATGAGCAGCTTGCACAAGCAAGCTGCTTTATACTCCTTGATTCTTTGGAAAATAATGGCCCAAGAATGCATTCTTGAGGAACTCCACAGCCATATGTTCCATTTTTGTGTACTCTTTAAGATCTTCCAGTGAAGTCATATTTAACCCATTAAATGGCCAACTCATTTAAGCCTAGTTCTTTTATGAGGGGCGTTCACATCAAACCGTGTCTTGTGATGAAATTTCTTGTGAGTTAAGGCCAAAAAGTACTGATTTTTTACAGAAAAATTCAGGCACAGGATGGTCATGAAAATCTTAGCTGCAGTAAAACTGCAGTAAAACAGTAAATAGTGCAAACATTTTAAATAAGGCTGTACTTCTATGAATGGTGATCCCGTAATGGTGATTTAGTAAGTTTAACACCGATGTCAATCCATGCCTAGTTGATTGCATTCTAAAGATCACAAAACATTCTTTAAAAATTGACAGTTAACTGGTAACTTGCTGAAAAGACGCTTTTCACCAACACAACTTGCACATTACAGGAACTTGTCTGGTAGTTATTGCCACATCCCTTGTACATACTGAGAAAACTTTCTACCTTGATGGTATCCAAGCACTAATGAAAGACTGGGATGAAACACTGGGAGTGCATTATTGTAGGAGGGGTTTATATAGAGAAATAAATGTAGCTTTTATTCTTATAACCGTATTCTGTTATTCTGCACAAGCAAAGGTTCCGTTTGACTTGGACCCCCCTCATAACCTATAGTATCACAAGACTGTTTATCTTTATATCCAGCATTTATTCATAGAAATGCTTTCTTTTTAATAAGTTAAATACAGCAAACAAGTGTCTGTAAGGTTAGCTCTGCATACAAACTGAAGCTCATACAATACATGATGCCTTGATTCCTCTATGTATTCCTCAATCTGTACATAAATAATCTTTTCCATAATCCATAATCGTAAACAGATTGCACATAATTTGGATTGTTCTCAAATTCCCCTTTTCTATTTTACTGCCTTTTAACAACATTTTTGCAATCTTAAACTCCTCTTGAACATTGTTCAATAATCACATACAAGTCATAATGATTATGGACCTACTGTCAGATGTTTTCCCAAGAGGTTTTTTTGAGTTTGAGCTCTTGCTCAGTTATGCAGTAAAATGTGAAAATAATCACCATAATATCACCCATAAACACATTCTCAATTTACAAGTTAGAAAATAAGCACGGGATAATTAAAACTGATGTGGGTATAGGCCCAGGGGATCCACTAATATGTAAAACGGATCTGGTTAATTAGAATATTCATTCATTCATCTTTAGTAAGTTTTTTTTTTCTTCTAAAAAAATAAAATCTAAATTGCTAATTATTGTTGGTAAATTTAAAGAGACCTCAGTACAAGTTCCGAACATTTTATGTTACACATCTTGGTTTAAGTAATGCATCCTTAATATAATGTTTGGTTACAAACCATACAGGGATGGATAAAAAATATGTATATAATATACAGTGGTGACCAAAAGTATTGGGATACAAGTTAAATTAAATGTTAATCCATGCCTAGTTGATTGCATCCTAAGGATCACAGAAAACAGGGTTTAAATGGGTTTAGGTTTGGATATGGCAAAGGCCATGGCTGCAGAAACTGAGCACTATTGCCAGCTTTTCTCCAATTTTTTAGTTAAGTAGAACAATTCTTCAGCCAGATAGTTTAAAATTAATAAGAGAAAGTACCTGTTTTGTGAACAGGGAGAATTATATTACATGACATACACTGATAAGCCTAATATTAAGTACGCCCCCCTTTTACCACCATACCAGTGATACACTGTGTGTTCTGACACCATTCTATCACAGCCAGCATTAACCTTTTCAACAATTTGATCTACAGTAGCTCTTCTATTGGATCTGACTACATGGACCAGCCTTCACTTCACATCAGCATCAGTAAGCCTTGACCACCCATGATGGTTTTCATTTCATGGATTACTTTTGGTTTGTCCTGACCACTGCAGGAACATCCCACAAGACCCTTGTCAAAATCACTCAAAACATTATGCTAGCTCATGTTTCCTGCTTCTACCACATCAACTGCATGAAAAAAGGTTCACTTGCTGCCTAATATATCCCACCCACTTCTAGGCACCATTGTAACGAGATATTGAAAATGTAGCTACTGTAAGAAGCACCATACTGTTATAGCTAGACAACTGGGTCAGAGCTGCAGCTCTTTGGTGGACTGGTTCAATATTAAGCAAGTGGTCATAATGTTATGGCTCATACACTTAGGTTGTCTTAATACTTTTGACCACCATTGTTTTCATTCAGTTATATTCAGACAGTATGTCCAATAAATCCAGCATGGGAATAGATATTAAATGTAACCAGTAGGTGTTGATAAGTCTAATAAGCAAGCATGTTAGGCAGGTAGCCAAATTTCTAATAAATTAATGTATAATGCTGTTTATATATATATATTTTTTAGCAATTAATAAGTATTTGATTTATAATGTGAGACTCTTCTGACATTTAATAGATGAAAAAAATGCAGCAAGATTTAAATGTTAAACAAATGGAACCTTTCCTGGTCAATAATGGAATGTCACATCTTTGTCAATGCAGTAATAATAATAATAATAATAATAATAATAATAATAATAATAATACATCAAGCAATTTATTATATAATAAAAGTAAATTTGAATTACCTGCAATTAGCACATGAGCACCTTTTTAGCATTATTATGTGAAATTGTAAACACATTATTAATTTCTTTTCATACCAAAATGAAATCAGTCTTCTAGATCATCCTGCATGTTTGCCTAACTTGTTTGCCTTGTTATCGCCAATTAACATTTGATACACAACGACCTTTGTTTAGCAGGTTCTCAAAACCGAGCTGTGCAACTTTCCTAGAATTAAAAATTATTTTCACAGTTCATACGGATCAATTAGACATCCTTTCGTAAAGACTAAACGGAGCAAGAAAAATAATAAAATCGCCACTTAAAAACTGAACTGCTTCGGACTAAAAAGAAAATCATTAAACAAATACTTATAAAACACAGCTCCAGCTAGGTTTGAAAAGTTTATTATGTTGCTGGACCCTGGATAAAAGCAAAGCTAAGTTTTCCCAAGAAGCCAAATGAACCTCATCAACTTATGTCTAACTGATGCTGACTAAACACAGCACGGCTTTGATGATCTGTCCGTTCGGTTAGCCTGAGAAAACTTCTCAGGCACAGATGGTCGGAGTTGTAATTTTCCATTGACATGATAAATGGTGTCTGAAGTTACACACATTCTTCATGCACCAGTTGAAATATTTACTGTATTATTAGTCTAAAATCAGAATGTGCTTGAAATTGCAGACCAAAGGGTCAAAATGTACATGAATGTGTGAGATACAGTGTGATAAGTGGAACTTCTTCAGCTAGCCATTAAGGTCAGGGTATAGGAATGTAGTGATCAAGACCTCTATGTGTGTGTGCGTGCTGTATGTGTGTGTAGTTTCAGATGAAGATGCTGTCTCCTGCAGCGCCCTCCATATTGGGAAATTTGCACAATTAATGAGCAATGAATGAGTTTTGAGTGCTTACTAGGGTCGATTGATTAAATGGATTAGGCAATTTAATTGATCTTTAATTGCTCGATTTGATTCATTGCGTTAATAGGGCCGGCTTTGATTGAGAATCAGTTCACCCTTTGAAATTATTTGGGTGAATTCAGATGTTAAACAGTCTAAAAATTGCAAAAGCAAAATATCTCATCGAATTGATGTCTTATTCTGCGATCAAAACCCCAACTGTCTGACAGTAGCACTGTACTTATGACATAAATGCCCTTACCTCCTTCTTGTGTATGTAAATCACATATAACTAATGAATGTTTTAGGCTTAATCAACCTACGATGCCTGTATACTAACATGCTCACATACAGTATGAAGGTTCTCTAGTGGACTAGTGGCTTGTACAGTATATAACCCCAGATTTGATTCCTGGTCACTAATACGTGACCCCCAGTACAAGCAAGTCGATGCATGATTGTCTTTACATTTATATTCTACTGTATATAGAGATGCAACACAATGCTAGCAACACATTTCATACTTTTATCTCAATTAAAGATTTCCGTAAACAAAACAGCCCTGCTGGAGCATTTTATAAAATGTGCTTTAATGTCATTATAATTTAAAGGTGCAATGAAATTCCAGTTTAGAAAGACGTCCCACTTAAAGACGTTCATAAAAATAAATACTGCCTGATTGTTCGAGTTTGTGGTACATGAGTCATGGAGTCGTTCTTTTAATTAAGATGCACATTTCTAATGTAAGCTCAAGGCCGAAACAAACATGCTGTTGTGTTCATTCAGGGCCTTTCTCTCAATAGAAAGTCTCAGATGTAACAATGAAGACGAATTCAAACAGTGAAGGGATTAATTTAACTCGAAAGTATGTTTTCAATTATAGAGCTTTGTGTGAGTGTAGATCAATGCCTGTGTTTGTGTTCGTGCATTTCTGTGTTCTCTAAATTATTTATCCCTCCTCGTACATGTGTAGGAATTATGTTCGTGGAATTGAACAGTTACAGGAAGTGAAAATATAATAGATGCACTTCATAGTAATTTGAATAAGAACACCTGTACACCATTGCTTCGTGCAAATATCCAATCAGCCTCTTATATCGTTGTAGCCCATCTTCTCGTCGAGAAATGTCCACAGAACTGGATGCTTTGTAGTTTTTCACACTATTCTTGATTAACTTTAGAAACAGTTGGGCATGGCAATCCCATGGGATTATAACTTTTTTATGTACTTCAAGCTGCTCATTGGGCACCAAAAATCATGCCACAGTGAATGTTACACAGATTTACACCCTGTTCTGATGTCTGAGTTAGGTATTAACTGAATGAGTTTGTTTACATATATCAGTTACATAAAAAGTACATCCATATGGATATACTTAAATTCACATTATTTAGTGGTTATTTAATATTTGTTACCTCTATGAGTGTCTGTCATTTATTTGCTTTCATTTCCCTGCATTCTTTTCATGCCTGTCAATCCTCGTGCCTTATTGCCTGTCCTTATGTAGAAGGTGTGGCTTCAGTGCCAGTCAGTCTGTAAAGGTGTGGCCTCAGTGCCAGTCCTTATGTAGAAGGTGTGGCCTCAGTACCAGTCCTTATGTAGACGGTGTGGCTTCAG
>JAQMYL010000035.1:6479902-6490545 GCA_030014365.1 Clarias pachynema
ATCTGCTGAATCTCATCAGATGACAGGTTGGAGAATTCTGCTAAGGGAGGGGAGGGAAGGTCCTGAAGTTCTGGTGTGGGAGTTGGGTTAGGGTCAAATGACTGGCGGATTGCTGCAATTTTCCCATCGTAGAATGTGGAAAACTCATCAGCAGTCAGAGAGGATGGGGCAGGAGGAGCCAATGGATTGAGTAGTGAGGAGGAGATATTGTGGAGTTTGCCAGGATCATTTGCAGAGGCTTCCAGCTTTTCCCTCTAGAAGGCAGTTTTGGCAGAAGTCACGTCACATGAGAATTTGGAGAGAAGAGTCCGGTAGGAGACAAGATCTGTATCAAGCTGTGATTTCTTCCATCTTCTCTCTGCAGTTCTTAATTCTCTCCTGTTGTTGCACAATACTGTACTTCGGATAGCCAAGGAGCAGGACAAGTAGTCTTCCTTGGTTTAGAGGACAGAGGGCATAGAAGATCCATGGATGAGGAGAGAGAGGAGAGGAAAGTTATTAATAATTTATGTACTGTAACCAAGCACAGTACATTAAAAAAAAAAAAATCAAGAAGATACTTCTAAAATACTAACTATCCAAAATAGTTTTTTGGTTGTATTTCAGTATTTTAGTAGCAAAAGCAATAATATATTTTTCATAGTATAATAATTTATTTACAACTTTGTTGTTAGTTGTACCACCCTTCCAATTCTATGATGGCATTTTTGCCATGAAATGTAAAATTACAGTACAAATAATGTTCTCTATTTACTTCAATGTCTTTTTGATGAGCTAGTGGTCAGAACACAACTATGTTTTTCAAAGACATTGCTTGAATTAAAAAATGTGAGGAAGGAGAGAATGAGACAAGACGTTGTGGTGATTTTTTAATTTTATTTTATTGTACACCACAGCAGTTTATCAACCCTACACATTTTTGTTCACTTAAGAATGATGAGAATGAAAAGATCTCTCATTTAATTGTTACAATCAGTAATGTGGAATGATCACTATATACAACTACAATAAATACTTGTTCCCTTAATTTCATTCAGTTTAAAGTATAAAGTTCATAAGACCAAAAAAAAAAAAAAATTATATGTTATAGTAGCAACAAACTACAAAGCCCCTGCCCTTACTACGTACTGTATATATTTACTTATTAATATAAACTCTGTGATTTGCCTTCGAGGCAGCACACACAATCTCAGAGCTGCTTGGAGATAAAAACAACAAAAACCCTGATCAACTACACCTGACCAATCAAAACTAAGAATCTTAATTGTTTGCCTGGTTGTGTAGTTTTAATTTCAACAGGTGTCTGTAATCAATATTTTTCACAGCCGAGATTTTGAACTGTGACCTTTCAAGTTTCGTACAAAGCAGTCGGCATAATTTTAAGATTTCTGCACACCAACCTTGACTGTGTCCTTTTGAATGTTCAGTTTGCTGAGTGTGTAAGCAGAGTGGATAAATAAAAGCATGGCTACTGATGAAAGAGCCTCGATGAATGGAGCCTAATCTTCTTAATGCATGGCAAAATGTTACTGAATACAAAGTGGCAGCTTGTAGTTGTAGAAATATTTAATATTTCAGCATAACAAATGATAACTTTTGATAGGTAGTGTCATTCTGCCAGTACCTATTAAACTTCAAAGATGTACCTGACTGATTCTAGTTATTTTCCAACATAAGGATGTGGACGGCTTGATGTTTGTTGCCTTTTAATGTACAGCAGAGTAGGGACGAAACTGAATAAGAATATACAAAATAAACAGGTAATAGTAGTTAAATATAAATGCAGATATGGATAGGAGGCATATTTATCCTTCTCTTTTTTTTTCTTTTGCCAAAAGGTTCACAGACCATCTGGGACAAAAAAATGAGACTGAAGGTGTGTGACTGGAGGATCTTAAAAGATACAAGAAACAAAGTGTGAGCAGCATGTTGCACGTGGCTGCAAGCACATGGTCAGATGTGAAGCTTATTGAGCAAAGAAATACTATGTAAGCATGTGTGATATACTTATAGAATCCTTGCCAAAAAAAAAAAAAACTCCTTACACATTCCATATTCCTAAAACAATTGTTGGGTTATGGAATATGTCTGTGCCATCAGGGAACAAAAAAATCTATTAATTTGATAACCTGTTCACTCAGAACATTCAGGCCTTCAGCTGACTTAATTTTATTGCCACAAAAAGTTGAGTTTAGAACTCTGTCTCCACAGGATTGTATACTGGGCACTATACATTATGTATGCGTTGCTTCATGGGCAGCCTTCTTACCCTGAGGTGCCTATCACTCTGGAACAGGATCAATTTGGTCTTAGCAGAACACAAACATTTTCCATACCAAAGATTAATCTTAATGCTTCTAAGTAAACTGACGCTTCTTTTTCTGATTAATTACAGCTGTTTAGTTCCAACTCTGTAAGTTCCCAAGTTCATATATATATCCTCAGACAACACTGCATCACTCATCGGCATGATTGTGTCATTGGCATTACTAAATGGGCCCAGGAATACTTCCAGAAACCACTGGAAACACAAACTGCCGTGCCATCTGCAGATACCAATTAAAGCTTTTTAATGCAAAAAGGAAGCCATATGTGAACATGGTCCAAAAGTGCTGTCATGTCCTGTGGGCCAAGGCCATTTTGTCGAAATTCACTGGTTCTGCTTAAAAAAATGCCAATTTTGGTTTGAAATTCTGAATAAATATAGTAGCATTGTATTAAAGGGTCAGCATTTGATTCCTGGCCAGGCACAATTCCCGACAATGAATGGAGTTTGCATGTTCTCCTTGTGGTTGGTGGGTTTCCTCCGGGTACTCCGGTTTCCTTCCAAAGACCTGGAGATTAGGCTAATTGGCATTCCCAAATTGCCCATAGTGTGTGAGAGTGTGTGCCCTGTGATGGATTGGCACCCTGCCCAGGATGTACCCCGGCTTGTGCCCTAAGTCTCCTGGGAGAGGCTCCAGGCCCCCGTGACCCTGACTACAGGATAAAGCGGTATAGGCGATGAGTGAGTGAGTGAATGAGTGAGTGAGCGTATTAAATCCCTATAATACAGTTAAACAAGCAATGCTGTCATGCATAAATTCTTGATGAGCAGGAACAAAAGTGTTCAATATATTTTTTAACACTACAATCAAAAAGTGTTCATTTACCGCATTTTTTTTCAATGATATATTCTCTTACATAATATGGTAGACAAAATGTGGCTTTAAAAATCTGTCTACTGTTACATTGCTGACATCTTTAAAATGTCAGCTTACAGTAAACGAAATTTGGATTCCTTTAATGCAAAAACAATATTAACAATATTTCTTAGAGGTACTTAAGGATTTCTAGTATCATCACAGATTCCCCATTAGAACTAAGCAACACCCATATCCCTACCTTCAATGTGTACTTATAGACTATTGCCTACTCATACAGTGAAACCTCGGATTTCGAGTAACACGGATTGCGAGTGTTCCGCAAGACGAGCAAAGATATTTAATAAATTTTGACTTGGAAAACGAACAGGTCTTGGTTTACGAGTACCGAGTATCATGTATCACGCCGAGCGTCACATGATGACAACTGAGCCAATGGTTTTTCTCTCTCTTGCACTGCGGAATTGTGGGTAATAGTACGCGTCTCTCACTGGTATAATCAACATCCGTGCACGCGCGTACTGTCTACTATAACACTGTGACCATGTATGTGTGTGTGTAAAACATATTTTATTTTGTGTCTGAATGCGAGTGTGTAAAGCGCGTGTGTAAAGCAAAAGCAAGTCTCAGAGAGGTTAAAAATATATTTACTCTTTCTGCTCAATGTTCAGCCTGCTCTTTGTGTCTGTGTGCGTGCGCGTCATTGGACAAACATACATACAGACCCCTCCTAATTTTGCCTTCACACGCAGACACTCATTCTCTCTGCTCTACACATAAACACTGCTCTGTCGCGATTCTTTTTAAAGGTAAAGTGCAGGTTCATTTGTTTTATTTTTTCTTTACAGCAGTGATTCCGTTAGTCTGTCGCTCAATCGAGTGTCATTAGAGAGATTTCTTGTTTATTTTTCCGATAAAACAGTGTTTCCGTTGTGTGCGTGCGTGTGTGAAAAGAGTGGAGGAAGGGTAACTGTGTAAGACGAGAAGGGGGAGAGGGGAGCTTACTTTAGATTCAAACACACACACATACACAGCGCCTGCACTCTCAAATGGAAACACTTATCTGTCGGGATAATTTAATTTTGGAATAAAAATTTGGAAGATTTGGTTTATGAATGTTTTGGAATACGAGCCCTCTTCCGGAGCAAATTATGCTCGTAATCCGGGGTTCCACTGTATATAATTTGTGGTATTGTTATTGCTGAAGGCATTTTAGCACTCATCCTGGAGTAATGAATCGAAATCTTTATGGCTTAGCTCCAAGCGATTTTCTCCGCCACGATGAGGCTGATTGTGCGTGTCACCCCGTCACACGGAGGACGTAATTAGTTAGGAAAGGTTCAATAACAGGGTGTGTAAAAGGCCTGTCACGCTACATCGCTTTATCCCCCTGCCTCAGACACAGGACTAATCTTCATTACTGAAGTGTTCGTGGAGTCCTTTCCTAGTCAACAGAGCTTTTCAAGACCGAAAATAGATTTGGGAGAAAGTCCACGATGGTCAAACACACAATTTTCAGGTATTGACTTCTTTTTGGCATGTGTGAAAGATTGATTCTGTTTGTGCATGCTGTGGCATGAACCAAAAGCACTGACTTTGATATTTTCTGTTATCTGGAGAACTTGCTATTATGGAGCTATAAATTTGAGTTTGAAAATGAAGATGGAAGACTGATATTACATTTATTCCTCTATTCTGTCTCATTTTAGCTGCAGAAAGTAATCACAACCATCTGTTGGGAACATGTGGGATTTGTGCTGGTGATTGTGCTGTGACATGATACATAATGAAAAGTCTTTACTTAAGCAAAATGACTCAATCAAGTGGATTTTAGTCCTGTAAGAGGCATAGTAAAAGCTTGAGATCAAGATCTTTTAGCTCTGAAGTACATTTAAATGATTGCTGTTATAGTATATGAAAATCATATTATTCCTCAATTACATTATAATACAAGAAATATTTGATATAAGAGATCTGGAAAGAAGGAAAGACAATATATTGCTATTGCAATTGTCTTACATACCTTACCTGATTAGCTATGGTTTATGATTCATATTTGAAGGAAAGTTCAGTTAGTGGTTCCATATACTGTAGGTATTAAATATATTCCTGTCAACAGATTAAGTGCATATTTAACCTTGTATTAAATGGCGTATTAAGGACTAAATGTTATTAAATGTGAACAATCTTTAGACACACCATATAGGCGTCTTGGTTAAGACTAGTAAAAAGAATAAAGGAAAATTTTAGTAGAGACGTTGTTAGTGGAAAGATGACTATTAAAACAGGAGAAGAAATTGCAGTTTTCCAGTGTTTGGGCCTCTCGAACTAAAAGGTCTGGCCCCATTGTTGATGATCCTGACCACCAGTACACCAGCATTTAATTAATGAGATGGTTATAGAAGACAATAGAAGTTATATTCATGGCTTTTATGATTTATGATATATGATAGAAGGTTTAATGATAATATGAAATATTGTTTTGCTAGACTGCAATAAAAAGTCATGTTCAAAGTAAGTATCGCCTCTTTTCTCTTTCTCGTAATAAAAATCATGCGATCCTATCTGGTCTTAGTCTTAGGCAAATACAAACTAAGATGAAAAATAATATGTAACTTCTGTTAGCCATGCCATTATTTATTCAACAACAAAAAAAGAAAGCCAAAAAGAAAAAAACATGGCCAATACTATGTACCCCCCATAGTTCAATAGCTTGTAGATCCACTTTTAACACAATTAACTTGAAGTAATCGTTTCCTGCATGATTTTACCAGCCGGTTACAACATTGTTGAGGAATTTTAGCCCTTTCTTCTTCACAAGATTGCTTGAGTTCATTGAGGTTTTTGAGAGGTGCACAGGTCTCTTAATATCCCGCCATAGCATTTCAGTTCGGTTAAGGTCTGGGCTTTGACAAGGCCATTTGAAAACCTTTCCAAGTCAATTTTTCAGCCATTCCCATGTTTATATATTTACTGGTGTGCTTCAGCTCATTGTCCTGTTGCACGACCCAATTTTGACTGAACTGTCAGCATTGGTGTGCAGGTCCTGTGGCTACCAAACAATCCCTAATCATCACTCCTCCACCGTCATGCTTCATAGATGCTTCTGATAAAATGCTCTTTGGTTTTTTTAACCTGGCACTGGGCATTAAGGCCAAACAACTTAACTTTGGTCTCATCTGCCTACAGGATATCATTCCAGAAGTCTTGTGCTTTGCTTTTGCAACCTCAATCATGTTTCCAAACAAACCTCACTTCTTCAGTCTTCTTCTAATTGTGCTGGCATGTTTCTCACTGTAAAATGTTGAACTCCAAATAGTTTGGAAATGGTTTCATAACCCTTTTCAGATTAGTGTACAGCAACAATTGCTTTTTTAAGACCATTGCTGTTATTATTACTAGAAGAAGTAAGTCCGAATTAAGTTTTACAATTAATTAAAAGAAAAAGAGTTATTGCTTGCTGTGTCTGTGACTTTTGATTGTGCAAAATAACAGAATATGGTTATGACATTAAAATCTTCCTTTATTTCTCTATACAATCCCTAGTACACTAATGCACTTTTCTCAGTGCTTGGATACCATCGAGGTAGAAAGTTCTTTCAGTACGCCAGAGCCATGATTGGACTGTCTGCTTCACATGTTCCTGTGTTATTTATCCCACTGTCGGGATCTTGTGATCTCCCTGGACAACACTTAGATAACATCTTCAGTGACTGTCCACAATCTTGGGGTAACCCTGGACAATCAACTATTCTTTTCCCTCATATTACTAAACTTACACTCAATTGTCAATTCCTTATTTACAACATCAGGAGAATTTGTCCATTTCTGTCCACACATTCTGCTTAGGTGCTTGTTTAGTGCCTTGTTAACAGTATTTTGAGACTGGACTACTGGAACTCACTCCTGGCAGGTCTGCCTGTGTACATCATTGGTCCTCTGCAGCTGATCCAGAAGGCAGCTATACGACAAGTTTTCTAAGTTGAAAATACTGATGCTCACCTACAAAGCCAAAAATGACCTGACACCCACTTACCCCAAAGCACTTATCACACCCCACACTGCATCACGTTTCCTCCCATTCCTCCCATCCTGCCCAACTGGTCCCACCATTTCTCAGGAATTGAGAAAGACATGCTGTTAGACTAGACTGTTTTCTGTTCTGACACCGAGGTAGTGGAAAGAACTTTCTCTAAATGTCTGTACAGCTGAGCAACTTGCAGTCTTTAAGCGATGTATAAAGACATATCTGTTTCTTAGGTATTTGGGTTAAACTCTAACTTCCAAAAACTAAAATACTAATAAAAATATAAAAATAATAATGATAATAGTAATAATAATAATAATCCTTCCCTACAATGTTTAACTGTTTGTATTTCTATATATCGCTGGAAACTTCAAAGCACTTATGTTAGTCGCTCTGGATAAGGGCATTTGACAAATGCCAGAAATGTAAATGTCTGAAAAAGTCTGGCCTTACAGAAATTCTCCTATGGTCCTAACATATGGAAATGGTTCAGAGCGAGATCAGGACTGTATGAGGGATGTGCTAATAACTCCCAGCCGAGTTCCTGTAATGTGCAAGTGGTGTTTGTGAATGATTAGGTGACCAGTTCCCACAGACAGATGCTTCTCTTCTGCAATCTGGCAGTTATTCAAACAATTTTCAAGGATCAGGTGTCCTACTCACTGAACATTCATGCTTTGAGCCATGTTAAAGACTGCAGTGGATTTTGCACCACCTTGACTAGGATCATCATTCACGGCCCTACTTTAAAACGTTTGCACCATTCAGATGTTTTACTACAGCTGAGGGTCTTACTGTATAACCATACTGCGTTTTGTGTAAATGTCAATCGGTTTTATGCTGTCATTCAATCAGAAGTCCTGGTTTGACTTGAGTGCCCCCCATAGTATGATTTGCTGTCATGAAGCAGTTGGTTAAATGCACATTCTCTTTGGTTTGATTGCTAATGCTCATTGTACCCCAGAAGAGACGTTCCTCATCTCACTGGCAGGGCTCTTTATGGAATCTTAAATTGAGCATGGACCTATATTCGTCATGCCGTGCTGGGATTATTTTGAGTGGATCATAATGGAAATATATTTCCCAGATCTTGCATGCTGGCTGAAATCAAAGTTTGAAGTGATGGCGAAACTGCAATATCATCGAGGCAGCAATATCTCGGAGACGGTCTCATCCTACAAGAGAAGTGGAGGTAGCGATGTGTGGATTACACCCAAGACCTGAAATGATTGAATCGCACGTGTGCAAATCCATTTATGGCAGATGGATGGGAGAGGAGGGAGGAGATAAAGGAATCTGAGGCAGGGGGAGCCATGATGAGAGGGGAGGAACTGAATAGAAGCAGGGATGTGAAAGAGGCTGTCAAACACACTAATGCAGTATGAAGACACATGTATGTTTTAGAGTTTAAAGATGGACATGATGGCTACTTTGATGGACTGGATATCATTTTGATGTCCTAGTCATAGTTGATTGAGCCCCAATATTGCGTACAGAACATTTTACCCGCTCTGATCGTGAGATGCGTTCAGTATGGTTAAGATTATTATTATTACAACCTTATTGTAAACAGACTGTATCAAATGCGTGAAATGAAAGCCGGCAACCAATGATCATCTCCATATTACGGATCAATTAAGACCACATGCTTTGCTCATCCAGAGCTGTCTCATGCTTTAAGATTGATTGGCCATTTGAAAGACGATCACGTCCAACCCCTGCTGTTTAATAGAAACATATTGCCGATGTGCGTGGCCAGCTTTTTCTCCCCCTGCACCAAGAGGAAATACAGTCAGTCGTATGTTTTGGGTTGGCTTTCTGTTTTTTCCCGATGAAATGAATGGAAATTACTGCTGACAATGGTATAATTATGGCATGAATGCAGTCCAGTGGCCAACTCATAAATATGAAATACATCACTGAGGAGATTTCAAAGGGATGTAGCACAGCTTGAGTCAGACCCAGACAGCATGAGGCCGACTCTGGCAGCAATTGTGTGTGTGTGTGTGTGTGTTTGTGTGTGTGTGTGTGTGTGTGTGTTTGAGAGAGAGAGAGAGAGAGAGAGAGAGATAGAGGAATGATGGGGTTGCTTTTGGCAGTCTCTTGTCACTGTAGTTACTGAAGGACCTTGATGTCTTGATCCTGAGACTCTTTTCAGTCCACCCTGTCAGGAAACTGGATTCTGTCTGATCACATCTTGGCATGAGTATTTCATCCTTTCAGTGTTTTGATACCGGTAATAATTCAGGCATCTCACATTCCTTACAATACGCAATCAATCAATCAATCAATCTATCAATCTATCTATCTATCTATCTATCTATCAATCACTTGTGGTTTCAAAACTACACCCTCCTTGCCCTTGAGAACGGTTAAAACCCTTTAAGTAAGTTACTGTACATGTTGCTAACTATTTCTCAATTACAATCAGATCATTTTATTCTTTGGTGAAAGAATGTTAATTTCTCATGCAGCCAGGAAACTTAAATCCATCTTTTGTCATTATGGATATTAATTTATTGTGTTGGAAAATATGTATGTTTATTTTACATGCCTAATTATTTACTCCATCTAGGAACATCTTTAGTCCAACTAGGGACTGCGGAGGTCAATAAGGACCATTGAATTTATTCCCATTTTTATGACCATGGCAGGACCTCCTCAACATTCACACGTGCAACGCCAATTAGCAATTAATTACTAGATGTGCATATTCCTATTCGTTGGAGCTGTAATCATTCAGATCTTAAAAATACACATAGATTTTAAACCCTAATTCTCTAATTCATTGATATTTCCATGTCCAATATAATTTGTCACTTTCTTTTCAATTTGGTACATTGCTCTTAATATTCAACAAAGAAATCGCACCACAAGGCAACTGCTGCTCAACAGAAACAGAGAGAATGAACAAATGAACAGAAACAGAGAGAACAAATATAAAATGATTCATATAAATCTATAAAAAGATGGGAAATCAAGCACCAAAACATCCGTATTGATCATTTTCCACAAAATGACAAACGAGATTGTGGTGTCACAACTGAACAAATGAAAGCACATGTCCGTCTCAATACCCCGAAGACTGGTGGTGTTAATTGGGTCAATGAAGTATACACAAAAGCTTCCACACACCTCATTAATGTCCTTCGTAACCCTCCCATAGGAGCCAGTTGCTCATTAGTCCCACTGTCAGTATCGAGAACTGCAGATAGCAAGAAAGACTAAAGCAGCAAGATTGTTTTGATGTGTTTTACACTACACATGTTGAACAAAACACAACGATCATGGTATATTTTAGAAGTAAAGTGCAAAGAAAGAAAAAAGGCAGCTTTTATGGATGGATATACCAATAGAGTTTCTGGATTTTTTTTTTCTCTTTTTTCCCCTTTCTTTTATATATATATATATACTCAGCAAAAAAAGAAATGCCCCTTTTTCAGGACTGTGTATTTCAACAATAATGTTGTAAA
>JAQMYL010000035.1:6570301-6585913 GCA_030014365.1 Clarias pachynema
ATCTGATGATACATTTTCTTTTTTTAAGTTCTCAGATAATTCATAGTCATCTTGCAATAAGACTGCATTGGGGTTGTGAAAGTAAGGAGGAGAAAAGACAGAAAGAAGGAATGGTGGAGCGAGAGCAGGGTTAGAACAGATTAAGGGGTGTAAAAGTGATGATTTTGGAGCCAGGTGATAAGTGAGGACTGTGTGAGTAGGGGATTTTTTTTTCTTTCTTTCTGAGGAAAAGTGAAACAATTTGTTGAGAAGTAGGGAGATTGAGAGAGATAGAAGTGAAGAATGAAAGGAAGGGAGGAGAAAGAGGTCTGTCATTATGTGGAAATGAGTTACACTTCCCTCCCACTGCATAAATAACACACCTGCCCAAGCCTGGGAGTGTGGAGATCTTTATTAATGCTCTTTAAGTGCGGAGAAGTAAGGGATGATGCCCTTCTGGATACTTCTGGAGAGATACATTTGAAGACAAGGGTCATTTGTTAGATGGTTATGTAAGGTCATGATATTTCCACAGCACTTTGTATGCATTTACATGAGACATTATTTAACGTATTTTAAACAGGCCGGTCTCTACCACTATGTATTAATACTTAATGAACACCAAAGTTCAGCAAGTATTAAACTTTTTTTATGTTTTCAAAAAAAGAATGAAATAATAAGCAGAGCCTATATATTATGGATAACTTCTCATTTTCTTTTGCAACCACCAAAATGTCTTTTTTTTCCTTTAATATAAAATTAGTATAGTTTCACCCTTTACATCCTTCATGCGACTAAAAATAATAAAACTAATAATAACTAACCATAAAATTAATAAAACCACTCAGAAAATTTGGTATCAGCAAGTCAAGACTTACTTTTTCCTTGTAATTGAAATGAGTGTTACCATATTGTGTTACATACAGTATTACAACCCCAATCATGGTTTAAAGAGAAGAGAAAAGAAAGGCTTGTGGAAGTCTAACTATATTTCAACTTTGCACATGAAGTCGGTTCTGATTTATATGCTTTAAAAGCAGTACAGTAAAGAGGATCAGGCGTTCCACCCTGTTATTTATAACTTGTTTTGGTTTAAATACATTAGTGGTGAATGTGTCATACATAGCATTCGAGATCAGAGTTTGAGTTTAATAGAATATGTGTTTGAGTCAAACCAAGACTTTTGATTGTTCAGAATAACAGAACACAGATATGAGAGTAAAAACTCAATTTATTTCTCTATATAATGTCTTGCTCGACTAATGCACTTATCCCAGTGATTCACTAGTACTTGGATACCATCAAGTTAGAATTTTTTCTCAGTACATCGGTGCCGTGATTAAACTTCCTGCTTCACATCTGAAACTCTGGTGTCCCAAGAACCCCTTTAATGGTTCAAACATGTGGAATTGGCTTGGAGTGAGGTCAGGACTGCATGTAGGATGTGGCAATAACTCCCAGACGAGTTTCTGTAATGTGTGAATGGTTTTCGTTATTGTGTGTACAGTTTTCACAGTGTGTCCTCTGCAAGATGGTGATAAGTTAGTTATCGATTTTCAAGGATCAGGCGTTCCACTCTCTGAATGTTCATAGGATTGACTGCAGTCCCTTGGCCGGGATCGTCATTCACAGACAAACTCCCATCTTTAAAATGTTTGCACCATTAGATTATTGTACTGCAGCTAAGACTCTCATCACTGGACCATGCTTGAAATCTCCTGTAAATCTAAATTTTACGCCTTCATTCATGAGGAATTTTATCACCGTCCCAGTCCTGGTTTGACTTGAACACCTCTCGTTTGTCCTGGACTAATAACAAATTGTGATTTCTCATAAAATATGAGTACCTGTATAAAGACCATATAAAATTTTAATTGCACACAAGTAAACTCCACTTAATTATTTATGTGACTTCTGATGGCAAATGATTGCAGTAATTTAAAAGTTTCATAACAGCCAAGGTTGACCACTTATGCAGTCACACATTTTATGGCTTTCATTTGTAAACAATTTGCGAACAATATTGCCCCCAGCCCAGCATGTCAGTATTATACACTTTTTATTGTGTAGATTTATGACAGAATCCCAATTAACTCCATAACTTGAATTAATTCCCAAATTTGATTGTTCAGAAGAATTTAATTTGCTGTAAAACATTGTGGCTGTACCAAGTAGTGCCAACTGGAAACAAATTGCAGGTGCATATTTATGCACTCATTAAAATGTGCTATTTATTTACAGTTTTTATAGTAACTAATTTGAAAAGACATGTTTGGTGGATGCTTAGTATAATTTAATGTAGCTAAGTAGGTACTGTAGATGTTCATTTATTGAAAATAAAACAATACATAGTGGTCATTTTTTCTTCTATAAAAGTGAGATTTTGATTTTGATTTGCACTTGCTTGATGCATTTTGGATTCAGACTTTTGTGCCACCCTGTTTGCACACAAAGTATGTAAGATTTATTTATAGACCTTACATTGTATAGTTCTGTACAAAAAAAAATAAAGAAAATAAAAAGATGATAACAAAATTACACTGTTAAAGATAGTAAGTATAAAGTGAAAGATAGATAAAATACCCCTGAGGGCACAAATACTGTAGAAACAACATACAACACAGACGCAAGACCATAAAATAGAAACCGATGTTGTCACCCATCAGCCCTGTTTAAACACCTGCCTGTAGAGATAAGGTTTGAGACCAGGCTTTGAAACAGAAATAAAGGAAGCTTGCCTAATTGGCGTTGGAAGTGGGCGCCACAATCTAGACGAAAACGTGCTTACTTTTCATTTTTAACCATGTCCCAATATAACAGCTAGCTAATTATATGAGGATGACCTTATTGGTTGGTGCACGTAATTCTCTATGCACTATAAAATTCTCTCTATTCTCTATAAAAAATGAATAGTAGTGCAGTACATAAACAAGACTTGTTTTCGTATTGTCTTGCGTTTAAACAAACTAATCAGATTTTTTCAGACTAGTTTGTGACATCAAATATGTGAAACATGGAACTTGTGCTGTAAAAGAAATACAGTACACTATCTGAAGGGTAATTTAGTTGCAGCATTAACAGGATATTTATTTAACATTTGCTGACTTCACCGCACTAAGTAATGGAAAGTATTCCCCATGCCCCGCTATGCATCATTTGCTCAGATATAATACATGTGTAAAGTCAGAGTTTACTGCTCTTTAATCTAGGATTCACTGATGCATTACAGTTGTTAAAAAATGCACTATTAATTACATTTCAAATGAATACCCATGTCAAATACCCTGTTAGTGAAGAGTTCTTCTAATTATGACATGCATAAATGATTATTGTCCGTAGAGGTAGCACCCAGTGATTCAATTCAATTCTAATTGCCAGACCATTCCCACCACACACCTATTGTTTCTGGGATGCTACTGTAGGTCCAACCTGACACTGACTAGGACAGAAGCTGACAACTTATGAACTCAATGTTATTAAATTTTTTATATGATGTGATTATTTTTTGCTAAATTACTACAAGAAAGCCCACAAACACTAAGGCTCAGCAGTTAGCGTTGATGCCCCGTAGCTCCCGGGTCTCCAGATCAATCCTGAGCTAATGTTACTGTGAGTTTTTCGTGGCATGAACCAAAAGACCATTATTATATCCTGCAGATCATCATTAATACCACTGCTGTGCCATGCATTTGTCTGTGTGGCATATCAGTGTATTTCTGTATTATTTAAAGGTGTGAAAGCCATTTCCATTCACTTATTATGCATCTAGTAAAGTGGCAGAGTGCCAGATCTCCCTGTCTGAGTACCATCGCATTATGAAGGCTTCGGGCTTTAAATGACTTTTAGTGTTTAAGTGTTGGAAGGTTTTATGTTTTTTTTTTCTAAATGAATTTCTAATTGCTTCTCATGTGATGCTTCAGTTTTCTGTTAATGCACAGTGTCATCACAGCACATACCAAAGACTGTATGATTAGCCCTCAGGGTCTGATCTATTTTCATTTAGTTTTGTTCCAAAAGAAGTCATCAGATGGAAAATACCATCAGTTCACACAATGATATCACACATGGGTAATGTTTTTATTAATTTATTTGCTTTGGTGATAGCTAATACTACATTTGCATATTTTTTTGTAAACTCCTCATCTCCAACTGTTTTTTTTTTCTTGCTGGGAAACACAGACCTTGACCTCGCAAAAGTAAGGTGATGTATCACACCTGCAAGGACTGAACTAGAAGCTTTCCTCTCCGATTATAACATGTACTGAGCACCCGTGTAATGTGTCAGTGTTTTTTCTCATTGTTGTCACAGTGATTGCACACTCTAATATTACATTCAGACGTCTTTAGCTTTGATTACGGCACACAATGTGGTGGCCAAATCATGTGTGAAAATGATTCCTCATGCTCCCAGAACGACAAATCTTTCACAGTTTGAATGCGGGGGAAAAAAAAAAAAACTTCACTGGTATGATAACCTGGTCATTCAGTACATCCATGAATATAATATTGCTGAGCCTAAACCTGAGCAACTAAAGCAACCCCAGATCATAATACTACAGTACCTCCACTGGATTGTACAGTTTCCTTTTTTTTCTGACACACACACCATTCTAACATAGGGTCAGTCTGGACTCATTAGACCATAAGACCCTTTTCCATTGCTACAAAGTCCATTCTTTTATCTCCATAAAAAACTTAAGACTAAACTGAGGCTGTTTAGTCCCAATCCTGTGAGTTACTGTCATATACTGTGTGTGGAAATGTTCTTACTTTCTTTATTAGACTTTTTTTTAATTTTATTATTTGTGTATATGAATCAATTATGTTAAAAGTGTACAATGTCTTTGATAAATAAAATAAATAAATTTTAAAATTAATTAATTAATTAATTAATTAATAAAATTACAATAAGGTATATACTGGATTTAAACACCCAAGATTAATTTACTCATCAATTCAATAATATTAAAAAGGGTTATGAGTCTTTTTTTTTTTTTTTTTAAATCAGCTGAGCATTTTCAGTTCACAGAAAGAGTGGGCAAGGGCATTTCACCCTTTGGGGGCCATGGCACTAAAGGACCTGCCACCCATTGAGGACAATCTGGTGCAGGCAGTCTGCTGCCAGAGAAACAGAGGGTTCCAGGAATGAGGAAGAAACTTAGGAATGAAATGAAGTTCCCACTTTGATGTGCAGTAGAAATCATTGGCAGCATTTAAACACAAGCCTCATTTTTATATCTTCATTCCAATGATCTCAGTTTAGACTAAAGTAAGTAGGAAAATAATGGCTGAGTAATTCGGTTGTTCGTTGAAAAATTTTTTTCATTTGCATTTGGTTTGTGTAATTCGATCTGCTTCTCTTTTACTTTACTTAACTTCGCTCATGTCTGATGGCAGAAACAATTTACCCATATTATTTATTTAGTCCCTCAGCCTCACTCTGAGCACTTTTTCTCCTCCATTTAGTGTTCTGGTCCATAAACGGTGCAGTGCAGTATATTTGCAGTGTTTTGTTAAGAAAGAGAGGAACTCCATTACGTGCACGTACAGTAAGAGAGGGCGATCAGATTTTCCATTATGCCCCTAATAGTCTCGCGCGTCCTCCAAACAATTTTTAACTCAAGAAGGCAACCTTGAAAATATGAGACCGGGTGTCAATTAACAGTTTCATATAATTAAAGCGTTACTAAAGCATGAGCGGGACAGAGAGTTCTGTTTTGTTGTTTCCTTCTGTGTAAAGCAATTAACAAAGATAAACAGTTCCTGGTGATAAATTCTTACAAAAGATAGATTTTATTGTTTGTCTAGAGTTTAAAAGTTTGCCAAGGTTGCTCTTGTCCCCTCTGGTGTGTTACTGCTAAGATAATGCAGTCGAAATTAATGTCTCTCAAGGGAAAATTCATTTGGTGGCAAAATGAGCAATTACAAGTCTTGGGTCAAAATTAATCCTCAATTAATTGATGGCAGTTGTTAAGTCTTATCATCAAACTTGATGTTTTTGCCATGGGGTGTCAAGTAAATTCTGTAGTAAGCTCATTTCTTTCAAATATCTAGGTTTTGATTTTGTCTCGAAAGCCTTTACAAGCAGGGAACTTTACCATTTTTTTGTATTTAAAGGGATTAACGGTTTTATAAATGCTTTTTAGGGCTCTTTTTCTAGGGCAAATATATGAAAAATGACTCTGACATTTAAAATAATTTTAACTGTTTTAGAATAATTTATAATGATGTACTGAAATATTATTGTAGCGTTCCAGTTAGTAATATTGTATAATATGCAAAGAATTTTGCACCTTTATTTTATATGAGAATTGAAACGAAGAAACAAAAATAAATTAACTAAAGGTTGGCATAATCACATTCCCATTTCAACATTATTACAGTTATCCATTATACCCTCTGTTTGTATTTATTTTTAATATAATCTTCTTGATACCAAAAAGGTTGAGAATAAGTGTATAATACAGTTATTTTATTTTAGTTTATTAAATACTACAAAAATTCCTTAGCAACTGAATCTACATGCATGTAAGAGATGAAAATTCTCTTGGACTTATTGCATAGAAAATGCAATCGGTGACGTTTTAACTAATACTGTCTTATTATTTTATCACTATACGTAGATTAGATAAATGGAAGATCTGATGGTTTAAAGATTCTTATATTTCAATTCTATTTCCATATGTGCTTTAACCACATAGACAGGTCCTTTCACTGAAAACTCCCTTTATACTTATAGAAATTAATTCTCTAGACTGAAAGCACTCACTTTATTCCACATGCTTGAGCATTATCGGGTGAGCTGAATCAAATGTTAAACTCCTAGCGAAACTCCTTTTAAACACATTAAAAAGCTCAGTGTGAGTGACAATATGAACACTTTTTCCTTCATCCATGGCGTTTTTCTTTCTTAAAAATTGAATGTGCTCCTATTCATAGAGTAAATTTAGATTCAGGAAAACTCACAGACCTACTGGTAGGTGAGAAAAAAGAGAAAGAGTGGCGAGTGAGTCAACTTCTCAGAAACTAAAGGGCATTTATCGAGTGTGGAGTCTATTTGGCTTGTTTTTTTTGTTTTTTTTTGGTCAAAAAGTAAAAATGCTCAATATTGCTCAGTTATTGGATTTCAGCTACTGAGAACAAGCTCAAAAGACCATTTTTAAGTGCACAAAAAGAAAACCACGAACCATATTCACTATATCCTCTCCCACCCTTTTAGCAAGCTGTTTCTTAATGGATAGATGTCTCTATGTTGACTGTGGCTAAAGTCCAAAATGTGCCAGAGCTCTGGATGTACCACTGGGTCAGTATGAATGTTCGGGGAAAAAAAAAACAAAAAAAACTCAATAGTCTTTTCCTGGTGTGCCAGTGAGCGGAATCGGCAGAACAGGCCCAGCTGAAATTGGGGACTTCAAAAGGGTAGAGGATGGTGTGTGTTTGTTCAGGCCTATAGGCTTTGTGCCAGTAGAGACACAGGAGAAAAGCTTGCTCCAACCAAGCGGAGATATCATTCTATCAGTTTGTGTCGGTCTATGACAGGAAAAAACTCAACACAGGAATCATGTGGACAACCCACTTAGTAGTGGTCACAGACATTTGATGCCCTCACAACTGAAAAAAGAGGAAGAAGAAGAAGAGTACTCACCTTTACACTAAAAACACACTTTATAAGACTAAAAAATTAATTTTATATCAAATATTCTTATAGCTGTTTATAACTGCAAGTATATATTTCCTATGGATAATATTAGGGATTTTTAAGACTGATGGAAAAATGAAAGAACCAATACCTAATGTCTTAAAACCTTAAAGGTTACTATTACGTTACTTAGGTGTTACTTAGGTGTTGTAACTCATTTAACCAGAACTGTTCTTGCACTGGGTGGCACAGTGGCATTTCACTTTGGCCTCCAGGGTCAGGGTTTGATTCGGGTCTGTGTGTGGAGTTCTCACCATTTCTGGTGGATTTCCTTAGGGTGCTCTGGTTTCCTCGCACATTCTAAAGACATGGAGGCCTAATGCAAGCTATTTGGCATTTAGTGCACTAACCTTTTGCACTAAGTCTCCTGAGATAGGCTCCAGACTTACTACGACCCTGAACAGGATAAGCAGTATAGAGAATTAACGTTCTTGCATTTAGACTGTCCTTGCTTGACAGTCCCTGGGCGCAGCAGGCTGTGGTGCACTGGGTGTTCTGCTACCTTTCTATCATGGCCAGCCTTGACTTTTTCGGCCATTTGTCCTGCATTGGCTTTTCTGTGGCATTGGACCAGACCGGCTGGCCTTGTTCCCTACAGCCTTGTGCCAGTCATCAACAAGCCTTGTGTGCCTATGATCCTGTCCCCAGTTTACTGGTATATAATTGATAACCAGTGTTAATGTGTTAGTTATGTGGTGTTAATGTTATGGCTGATCTGTGTATGTGCTCATGAATTTTTATCACATAGTGCTTTTCAAGAACTTCACAGTGCTAAGTCTTGCTTAGTCTTTCCATTGATGTGGTGATCCGGTTTTATTTTAGCCAACAGTTTCCCACTTTACCCGCAGTCCCATTTGACTACCTGCTGATACTTAAACTGCTATCTCGCCAAGATCGCTAAGTAGAAGAGCTCTGCTGTAACTCAGCACATCTGTGTCATATAGACTGAAGTCCAACATCTGCTGTTTCCACTAAATCTACAATGAATTTCTTATTAATCTGATGCTGTGAACATTACTGGAAAATGGCGTGTGAGAAAACCTGTTCTTTGTTTTTAGAGACTTACAAACAAAATCCATTATAACATATGTTTAAAATCATCCTCTTAAACTTTATTACAGCTGTGCTACAATTAGTTGGATTTCTGTAGGAGGAGGGGAGACTAAATCTTATCTGGAATAGGAAAAAAAAGTAGTTTTCTTAAATTACTCATAATGCAAGTGTGTGGGCACTTAATCTGCCTGTCTTTGATGAATAGGAGCCACTCAGTCTGGCATTCACTCGCTCCCTCTGTCGTACAGCCACACAGATACACACTGGGGTAGTGTGGGATTGTTTGACTGAGGAAGGAACAGGTTGTGAATGTCAGGAAGGGTTTGTGTGTTCATGCAGGGGAGTGCGTTCTCTTCTACACTACTCTCCCACCATGGGAAAGCTTCATCAAAACAATAGTGTGTGTGTGTATGTGAGAGAGAGAGAGACTATATCCCCTGCCTTGTCAGCTCAGCAAGACCTACCTCTGTCTCTGTCTCTCACTGTTGCTTTGATTGCATGATTCAAGAGCTCCCCCTAGGCTGAGATGAAAGCGAGCCAATAGTGACACATACACACACAAAGCTTACCCACTCCACTGACGGGGTGAACCAGTTCTTTCCAATTTTCTTCAAAGTCTGAAAATCCGACTCCTCTTTTGGAAAGAAGTCCTTAAAATCCTTCCCATTTGGAGATCATACTGTACAATATGGACTATAATATAATCTGTGAGAGCTCTGATTTGGTTCTGGTTTCTAATTGTCGAAACAGGAAGTAAGGGAGAATGCCTTTCATTGCCTAATTTCCATAACAGTCAGTAGAACTGCAGATACGCCACGTTGAATCTAAACAGACTCATGTAGGTGTGTAACACATTCCACCAATTTGAATATTTTTTTTAATGATTGAAGAGATTACAAAAGACATTTACACTCTCACTCACTCAGAGTCTGTACAGGGTCATGGGAGGCCTGGAGCCTATCCCAGGGGACTCGAGTCACACACACTTACTTGCACACTGCTGGCAATTTGGGAATGCCAGTTAGCCTAATCTGCATGACTTTGGACTGGGGGAGGAAACCGGAGTATCCGGAGGAAATCAAAATTGTGAACAATTTTTGAGTAATGTAAACAGTCATAATATATGTTTACCAAAAAAAAAAAAAAGATTCTCTGGAAATTATGATGAGCAAAGGATATAATGCAGGAAGTTTTTACTGCACCTTCAGTTACACTGCTATCTGATGCAAACCACAGAAGCTGAGGAAGCTGCACAACCACATTTACTGTACTGTAAACCTCTACTATAGGGCAATACTCGATGTTTATGTACAAGGGCAGAATTACTGTGTACTAGAATTTGATTGGATGTTGCAGATTCTTTTTTCTTTCAGCTGCTTCTGTTAGGGGTCGCCACAGTGGACCATTTGTCTCCATCTAACGCTGTCTAGCACATCTTCCCATGTCACTCCAGACTCCTGCATGTCCTCCCTCACCACATCCATACACCTCCTCTTGGGCCCTCTTTCTACATGTGCACTCTCTTCTTCACTTCTCTTCCACACTCCCTATTGCTTTGGACAGTTGACCCTAAATATTTAAACCTCCTCTTCCTTTGTTACATCTACTACTTGCAACTGCACCTTATCCCAACCTTCTCTCTCATTTACACACATGTACAGTACTCCATCTTGCTCCTACTGATCTTTATGCCTCCTCTCTCCAGTGCATTCTTCCACCTCTCTAGATTCTCACTGCTAATCACATTATTATCCACAAACATCATCGTTTATGGGGACACTTGTCTAACCTCATCCATCAACCTGTTCATCACCACTGCAAACAGGAAGGGACTGAGAGCAGATTGCTGGTGTAGTCCCATCTCCACCTTTAAAAAAAGTCGTCCGACCCCTGTAACGCTGTCCTTGTACATATCTTGCACCACCTTCACATCCTTTTCTGCCACTCCTGACTTCCTCATGCAATGCCTCAGTTCATCTCTGGGAACCCTGTCATACCTTTTCTCTAAATCTACAAACACACTATACAACTCTTTCTGACCTTCTCTATACTTTTCCATCAGCATTTTCAAAGCGAATATTGAATCTGTGGTGCTCTTTTTTGGCATGAAGCCGTACTGCTGCTCACAGATTGTCACCTCTCTATTCGACCTAGATTCCACTATTCTTTCCCATAACTTCATGATGTGGCTCATCATCTTTATGCCTCTGTAGTTGTTGTAGCTCTTCACATCTCCCTTGTTCTCAAAAATTGGAACTAAACATTTCTTCTCCACTCATCAGGCATTCTCTCACTTTCAACACCACTGTCAACTCTCCTAAACACTTTCATGCCTCCAATGAAATGTCATCTGGACCAACTGCCTTTCCACTCTTCGTCATCTTCATAGCATTAACCTTACCAATTCCGCTGACTACCTGATTCACGACCTGCTCCTCATCCATCCTACTCCCTCTCATTTTTTTATTCATTAGCTCTGCAAAATACTCCCTCCACCTTCTGAATCACTTTCTTCACTTGTCATTACATTTCCATCTGCATCTTTTATCACCCTAGTCTGTTGTCCATCCCTGCTCGGTCTCTTTGTCTGGCCAGTCAATATAATTCCTTGTCTCCTTCCTTTGAGATTAGATTTTCATACAACTCACTATATGTCTGTTCCTTTGCATTTGCCACTTCCATCTTCAGTTTACATCACATTTCCTTATAGTCCTGTCTACTCTCTTCATCACTCCATCCCTTTTTTTCCCCCAAGTCTTTTTCTCTTGATGCTTTCCTGTAACTTCCTCATTCCACCACCAAATTTCCTTATCTTCCTTTCTCTGTCTTGGTGTCAAGCCAAATACCTTCCTACTGTAGCTGCCTTCCTTACCACTTCTGCAGTGACTGACCAGTCATCCAGCATCTCTTTACCACTATCCAGTACCTGACATACCTCCTCTGTGAATTTCACACAAAAATCTTCCTTCTTCTAACTTCCACCATCTAATCCTGATTTCAGTCAATGTATACCACTACTTTAGGGTGATAATCACTGTTTATTTACAAGGGCAGGACAAATACACGATGAATAAGTAGGATTCTTACTGATTTACCTGAATAATAATTTAAAAAAAAGAATAGATTAGATGGATATTAAATGGATAGAAAATAGTTTTTGCCATAATTTTAGAACCATTAAACATTAAGATCAGCTCAGGTTTTAGGTTCCCTTTGTGCCCCTGGGGCGGGGGTTCTGGCCCCTTGTGGCATGACTCCACAAAAGACCTCTGGATTGAGATCTGGGGAATTTGGAAGCCAGATCCACAATCTTAAACTCTTTACTGATACTTGTGAAGCACGGCTAGCATCATAAATGAGTCTTGGATGCTCACGATCTCGTCACCAATGTATATAATTGATAATGTTATTCACGTGGTGAATGGAAGCCAGTATTCCGTATACTGTATATACACAGATCAACACTCAACACTGTCTACAACACAAAAAAAACAACCTCTAACCCTATATTGATTTCCCTGAGACTTTAAAGTAAATTACATCAAAAAACAAGATGTGAATATAATAAAAGATGTTAATATAATACAATTGCTCAAAGTAAAAAGTAGAACATTTGAATAGCCTGACCAGTTAAAAGACATGTCAGTGCAGACAACTTCATTTAATGCATTTTCTCTCATTCTCTCTTTTTTTCCTGTGCATGTCTTATCACCCTGCTCATCATTCCCTCTGGCCTGAAGCCAGCCCTGCACATTAGCACCCTATTTCATATCCATGTCCATTACCATAATCCATATTCAGCCGAATCTCCATACTCGGTAAGGTTGAATATAATTCATCAGGCACGTCAGGGGAGCGGGCCGTGGCAGCTCATTCACGCTCACTGGCAGATTTAAACTAGCTCTTTCTTTTCTAATCTGGGCATCCCTGAAGCCTGGATGTCGCTTTGGTAAATTACCATCCACGTTCCAATGACCGCGGATGACAATAAGAGCCGACATACTGTAGATTCAGATCTCAACTGTGCTGCTTGTAATTGCGTACAAGTTCTCCTTTTGGAAGAATAATAACTGTAATTGTTTTTCACCATAAGGGTACATACATGGAACTTGAAGTGGGCGTGGTCTAATTACTATGATGTACTGACCTATTATTTATAGCTCATGCACCAGATGAATCAATTGCAGACATTCGGTCATATATTCCATGGCGAGTCCGCCTTAATTGGTGTCATTCCAACAGCTTTGAAAAACCCTCCACCCTTGCTGACTTATCTTATCCACTAACCTTTTATGAACCCTTAACCTGTGCTATTTGTTCAGACCATCATCTCATCTGCACATCCAGACCTATTTCTAGGTCTTCAGCTACATCCTCCTTTCCTGAAAGCGTTAGTCATTACATAAAAGCATCTTTTAATCACAGATGAAATTCCATCATAGGACGTTTTAAGCTCCACAAACTCCTCTCTCTGTAATCAGCGCTTCAGCATCAAGAGCAAAATCATGATGCCAAAACATTTCAGAATGTTCTGAAAGAACCACTGAATGAAGTTTAACGCTGCTGCTTGGTGGCTTTGAGGTTTGTGTTTCTACTTTTTGGAAAATGGAATCTAGTTCAAAGCGGTGCATTCAGGCAGTTGATCGAGGCTGTAATCTTAGACTCGTCTCTGTTCCCGTGACTACGGACTTCCACTGAGAGCCATTGTTCAGCCACATCAGTTCCTGTGTTACATAGTGCTGATAGTGAGCTGCTTATCCCGCCATCATTTGCTGAACCAGGATTTTTATGCCTTTCTCTTTTCTCTCTCTTCCTCCGCCACTCCGATTTTGAGGCTACCTGTCAATCTTTTCTAAATGAGTGACGAGTGTAAATCCTTCCTGGGCCACACCAACAAGCATCACCTCAAGGACAGATTTACAATTTGGTAAAGCTCTACAGGTCCTTTCCATGCCTTCACATAAAACTGAAGTAGGGAGCAAGAGAGAACAAAGAGACGATTTGCAGACTAAAAAAAAACTGTCATGTAAAGCACAACTTGTGGATAAAGAGCTAATGAATGTGAAATGTAGCATGCAAACAGAAACGCCCATGAAAGCCAATTTTGACATCATTTTGCTCCAGAAAAAATAACTTCATACAAGTACATCCAAATGACATGGATCATGTTTTCCTCCAAATAGCTTTATATGTGTGTGCATCTTGCAAAGGCGTTACCAAACCAGTATGAACTCTGACCTGGGATCATCTCCATCATCTAGGGTGTGTTTTGGACATCTCCGGGAGGTACTGTACCGTTCCACAACCTTAAACTGTATAAACAGCAATGTATGATTCATGCTGTGGATTACACTAAACTGGATGAGCTTGCAATCTGCTGGAAATAAATCACGAAGCGATTACACTGCCAACTTGCACCATGGAACTAGCCCACATGTATGACCTAAGCCTGATGGATGAATATGCTCATTGGTTTTTTAGCTATTAATAGATGTTTATTGCAAGTACATAATGGCTAAGGTTATATGACTGGCACAGACCAATTTCAAATGTAATGTGATGTTACACGTGCTGAAATTGCTGATGATGTACTATACTGGAAGTCAGTGTGGATTTTTGTGTCACTATCCATCATCTTACTGTATGTCGGCGTCTGCGTCATCATGGTTTTGTCGTCACGCTTTTATTATATCCTCAACCCCTCTGAAACCATTCATGGGAATTTGACCAAACCTTCATACAGCCTTAATTGGGAAGCACAGATGTGCACTAGCGATTTCATTTTCTAATAACATCACTTTTTTTCCCTGCACAGCATTAAAAACCATGGAGCATGTTCAGTGGGTAGTGACACATTTTGTCCTTGGAAGACTCGCATCTATTTTTGCATGGATAAAATTAAAATGCGGAGTTTAGATGTAATGATATGTCACTATCTGTATCTGGTTAATGCTCCTAATATTCATATGTGAATACATGTAAAGCTTTAAATCTATAGTAAACAAGGCCAAAACAAGAAATGTTTTGTTTGTTTGTTTTTAATTAAATATGAACCCTAAGGATATGATCAGGAAACGTCCTGAAAATGTGCTTAACTGTTAAGTTAAGCACGTGCTTAACTTTTACCCCCTTCCTTAATTTAGCATTTTTCAAAAATGGCATCCATGGGAGAGTTCCAAGGACAAAGCCACTACTGACAAAAAGAAACACAAAGCCTCTTTTTTTTTTTTTTTTTTGCAAAAAGGACATACCAACAGTCAAATATGGTGGTGGTAGTGTGGGGCTGCTTTGCACTTTCAGAACCTGGATGACTTTACATAATTGATGGAAACCTTATTTCTGGGCTTTACCTGGAAATCCTGAAGAAGAATGTCCGGCCATCAGTTCATGACCTCAAGCTCAAGCGCACTTGGGTTATGCAGCAGGACAATAATCCAAAACACATCCATCTCTGAATGTCTTAGGGGGAAAAAAAATATTTTGGAGTGGCCTTGTAAAAGTCTAGACTTAAATTTGATTGTGATGACATTAAACAGACCGTTCATGCGTGAAAACCCTCAAATGTGGAGGAATTAAAACAATTCTGCAAAGAAGAGTGGGCCAAAATTACTCCACAGTGAGTTAAAAGACTACTTGCAAGTTATTGCAAACTCTTGATTGTAGTTGTTGCTGCCAAGGGTGGAACAACTAGTTATTAGGTTTAGGTGACACTTTTTCACATAGGTCCAGGTTGGTTAGGGCAGCTTTTCCTTAATAAATGAAATCATCATTTAAAAACTGCATTTTGTATTTACTCGGGTTATCTCTGTGTAATATAAAAATTAGTTTAATCATCTTAATCATTTAAGTGTGTCAAATACTTTTTCAGCAAACTGTATAAT
>JAQMYL010000035.1:6603790-6614416 GCA_030014365.1 Clarias pachynema
TTGGCACCCTGTCCAGGGTGTACCCCGCCTTGTGCCCTAAGCCTCCTGGGATAGGCTCCAGGTCCCTGCGACCCTGAGTAGAGAATAAAGCGGTATAGAAGATGAATGAATGAAAATGATTAAATGAGAATACAGTATATTCATGAAAACAGAACAATAAAGTAAATTAATAAAGCTTTCTCAACACTCTCAAGAACAAATCATGTACAGTCAGAATATTTTAGAAACCATTAAAAATCAGCGAAAGAATGTATTGAAGGAAATGTTTTGCTTATGGATCATCCTGGCTAGTTGGAGCATGAAGAGATTAAATAATATCTGCACATGTCTGGACTCCACCCTCAAGAATGCACGTGGACTCGTAGTGGACCCGTGCCAGTTTAGCTCAGGGATTCTCAAATATAAATTTGAAAGGTACCAAATTTCCATTCAGTCCGAGGTCCGGAAAAATTACGGTCAAATTCCAAATAGAGAACTACAAAAAAGGCCATCCCCAAACTTTCGAACTATACGCAAAAAATGTCATGGTAGGCCTTTTAGTGTGAAAGGTGACATCTTCTTTGTGCCACCAGTTGTTTGAACTTTATCATAAAAGGTGTGAGGGCCAGGCGGAGGCACTGATGTAAATGTTCATTGGTGAGGGTGTTGCGGGATGTGTTTTTCACCATGTTCATAGTTGAGAAGGCAGATTCACAGCAGTACGTTGAGGGAAACATTGTGAGAATTTGAAGCGCCATCTTCTACAGGAGAGGAACATCTACTGCAGTAACCATTTTTGTCCAGAAGGTGACAAGGTCACAGTGAGATTCCTGCAGTGCTAGGCTTTCTTGTAGCTCAATTAGCTCTGTTAGACTTTTCTGGCTTCATTTGAGAATCCTGCAATATTTTTGACAAGAAATGGATTTTCGATGCAACAAGACTTGTTTTCCCAGGGGGAAATCTTCAAAGCGAGTTTAGAAATTTTTTATCAGCTTGTCCAGGAATTCAGCATAATTGTGATGGTGATGTTTTCCTGCAGGCTGATCCAAAAGTCTTGGGAAGTGAAGCAGGTCCTGCTGTAAGTCACATTTGAACACCTCCAGCTTCCTCTGGAAAGCACGGACAGCTAACATGAGGTCACACACTGTGCTGTTTTTGCCTTGGAGCTTCATATTAAGGTCATTAAGATGGGAAGTAATGTCTGTTAGAAAAGCAACAATTTCCATTTTCTCATCATTCTTCATGAAATCCACAAACGGTTTGGCTTTTGCACTCTTCTGATCCAACAGAAATGTCTCCAGCTCTTTCCGCAGTGCCCAAAAACGCTCCAGTACCTTGCCTTTACTAAGCCACCGGACATTGTTGTGAAGGAGCAAATCATCAAATGTTGCATTCACCTCTATTAGAAATGAGCGCAATAAACGATGTTGCAGAGCAGAGGATGCTCTCAGATAATTGACTAGTTTCATGACTGTTGTCATGACTTCTGAGTACCTTTCTCCAAGGCTGGCACACAAAACCATCTGGTGAATTATGCAGTGGTATGCCATGAGGTCAGGGTGGTGAGTTCTCAAACGTGACACTAATCCCCTCTCTTTCCCAATCATACATGGTGCGCCATCAGTAGCAATGGAAACAACATGCTTCAGGTCTATCGCTCTGTCTCTAAGCATCTGTGTCACTGCTTCATAGATATCATCCCCCCTTGTGTGTCCATGGAGGTTTGTGAGACCCAAAACATCTTCATGAAATTCTCCCCTTTCTTCATCAAAAAATCTGTGGGAACGTTGCTATAACGATGCTGTTACAGCTGCTGTGATTGGACAAACCGAGTAGAAAACTCAAAGATATATCGCGCGGAAACGCAGTTGCGCACTTCATTGAGAACTCATTTGGATTATGATAAAATTTGCATGTTTGTTTTGGCGTCGGTCCAGATTTAACCGTATTTGGGTCTAGATGCGGACCGGAGTCCGCCTATTGAGTACCCCGGCAATAGAGTATAATTTTTGCAATATTGTGAGTGGTTAAAATACATATACAATACAGGCCAAAAGTTTAGACACACCTTCATTCAATGTGTTTTCTTCATTTTCATGACCATTTACATAGATTCTCACTGAAGGCATCAAAACTATGAATGAACACATGTGGAGTTATGTACTTAACAAAAAAAGGTGAAATAACTGAATACATGTTTTATATTCTAGTTTCTTCAAAATAGCCACCCATTGCTCTGATTACTGCTTTGCAAACTCTTGGCATTCTCTCGATGAGCTTCAAGAGGTCGTCACCTGAAATGGTAAATGTAAATGGTCATGAAAATAAAGAAAAACACATTTAAAAAAAATAATGGCATCTATTAAAGCACCTAGACACATAAGCACAGTTCTATTTTATTAAAAAAAAAAAAAAAAAAAAAAAAAAAGTGTGTGCCTTAAAGGGATAGCTTGTACTTTTAATTTTATGTCGTTCTTAAATCAAACATTGAGTTTGATTACAATTACCATAGGCCTTGGTTATTATAAATGTTCCTACCCTGCACACAGCCTGTGAAATTCGTCACTGAGTACAATGTAAGTAATCTGGATCAAATTCCACAGCCCTTGTTCCATGCGAAAAATGCATTCCAAAATTCAGCTGAGACTCGTATGATAACTTTGCAAATACTTCTGTGGTGTTGTGTAAAAAAAAAAAAAAAATCAATGGCTGCCAAAATCTGATTGGACTCTGTGGGAATACAATAAGATTGCACTCCCTGATTTGCAAGTATCACCTGCACATCACTAATTTCTAACTCTTTACACTACTACACACAAAAGTGAAAAAATCTCCATCCATGTTTAGTTAACACTTTAGTCCTTGTCGGGGCAGATAAGAATCCTATCAGTGGAACACTGGGCACCATGTGGGAATAAAACAAAGATGGGCAGTATGTCAATACCCTTTTTTTTCCTTTTCGTTCTTTCTTTTTTTTTTTTTTTTTTTTTTTTTACACCTAGGGGGATTTCATGGTCTCCAAAACACCTTAGACAGCTTGAAGATAACCTACATGGACACATAACATGCAAAACTAGCATGCATTAATCTAAGCTTAGGATCAAGCTGTGACATGACAGGAGACCCACCGAGTCTCTGTGCAAGTCCAAAAGTGATCTTATGACAGAAATGGGGTGACCTGATCCGGATATGATAGCTACACACTGCACATGGATGTGTGAATGTTTATGATAAGGTTTGGCATTACATAAACATTTGCTCTCTAATGATACTTTTTAATTGATTTCTTCTGAATTCTCTAAATCCTGGCATCCTGTTTGGTCTACTTCTAAAGCTATCAATTAACATTTTGACCTTGTGCTCTAGTCTTTCTTTTTTTTTGTTCGTTTTTGCTTTCACTGGTAAAGTATGTCAGTAGTAAAGTAAACATGGATAATTTGCATCTAAACTGATACAGATGAGCAAGTGTGTACATGTGTCGGAGAGCCACTCTTGGCTCTTAAACAGTTCTAATTAAATCCTGCATGTTGTCTACTATTTTAGAAAAAAAATATAAAATGAATTCCCCAAGTGATGTCCAATTTTCCAGAATTTGTGCACAAGTCAGCACTCATAAATAATTTTTGACACTTCAGGGCCCGTAACCCACGAGAGATGACCATGTGCTGATGCATTACGCATGGTCTAGTGCCACTTATTAAAGAAAAAGTGCAGACTGACTTTTGACCTTCAAAGCATGCTGCATCCCTGTGATTGAGAATTACATGGTACCAAGGGAAGTTTTCTCTGATCCATTGCTTTAGAAGCTTGGAAACATCTCCGGTTATTGTGAGATATTCCACATGTACAAGCATATAAAGACAGATAGACTGTGGACTCTCAGGAATTCTGCTCTCGCAGAAACATATCCAATGTTTTAATACATCAGAGTGATACTGAATATATAGACATAGTTGAGACAGAAGGAGATTCGAAGGGTCATAGAAGAGAGGTTCACTGGAATATTTTTATTTTCTCTGGCGCTCTAAATGGATTTTGCACTTCCAGAATAATGCCATGTGGATCGGTCTGTGCTGTTTTTATTTGACGTTTATTGTTCAGGATGATCACCACTTAGCCATGATGTTGCTTCTTTGAATTGGAGCGCAGAACCGCTTGCAGTCCAAATGCAACAAATAGTTACTCAACATGTCAAAGTAGAAACCTAAACCAAACTAAAATGATACAGCTAAGATCAACCGCCACATATTTTATGTATTAGTCAAGACCATGGAGCCAAATGCTTCTGAGATTTCCTCTTTATTAGTGAAAGAAGGGCCTCAGGCTAACAGGATATGACATCAATTTTAAACATATGTTAACACTGCTGGTCTCTTCAAATGGCCAGTAAATCTGCTAACTCTTAAAGAGTGGTGGTTTTGAGCAATAAAGGCTTTCGATTAGCGGTTAGAAACGTGGAAAATGTCACCAAGATTACGTTCTGTGGGTAAGTTAGTAAAAAAAAAAAAAAAGAGAGAGAGACAGCTTTACCAGTGCTTCACTCCAATCATTGGTGTTCTCCCTTTTCCTGTTCACAATTTTGCCCATTCTTTCATTATTCTTCATCTTTCTTCATCCACTGATACTCTTGCAATGTCTGCCATCCGTCCCTGTCCTTTCAGCTGAATAGACATAATGGGGCTACTGAACAGCACTAAAGTTACATGAATATGGCACAAAAGCCTGTCAGGCTTGGCACAAATCTATACTTGACAATGCTCTTTCTTTACTCTCTTTCTGCAGAGACTGAATGTTAAATGTGACTAAAGCCAAGCTAGTGGAAGAAATAAACCACATACAGGTGTCAAACTGATTTTAGGTAAAGATCCCATGGTACGCTTATTCCAATATCAAGAGAGGCAGACCAAATAAATCAGTTTAGTAACCCAATAAAACAACAGCAGGTCCCTTTAAAAGTGTTTGTTTTACGCTTTTCTCTGAAAGGGACACTCTGATTGCATACAAGCTGAACTGCACCTACAAAACAGATATACAGACTGCAGTTTATTACCAGGGAAAGGGGGGAAAAAGTGGTTTATCACACAGTGTCATGTACAAGAATTCACCTCTATTGAACAGTCTGGAAATTAATTGTATTTAATTGGAACATGACTTTATCCTGGATTATCAGGGTTAGCAGTTAGGAAGAATTACATATTATACAACAGTTAGTTCTGACCAAGCAGTCTGATTGGACGAGAGGCGTTCCTCAAGCATGGGTGAAAGTAGGTTGGTACTGAGAAGAGAACAACAGCCTGACAAAACTAACATTTAAAACCAGTCATGGTAGGACTTTTAGCAATAATAATAATAATACTAATAATAATACAGTAATAATAATAATAATAATAATAATAATAAACTGATAACATTGGGTCATTTTAACACTTTGTCTCCTTCTATGTCATTCGAAATTGCCTCTGGACCATCCATGCTCTTTTCTTTACAGCTACAAAGCTACAAACAAGGATCACGGATACTATTTGGTTTATGGGACAAGGGATTGTACACCTCATACATTGTACATTGTGATTCAACCCTGCAACCTTTAAGTTAGCTGATTTTCTAAAGTGGTATAAATGGAAATATAAAGAGAAACTTAGGAGATTTACCTCCATGTTTTATTCTTCTCACCATTTGTGTACATACAGTACTGTATCACCAGTTAGAATTTAAAATTTTAACTTTCACCCGTGTTAAATACACTAATGCCAGCAGTTGTGGTTAATTGGGTTCCGTCAGTGGTTGAAGGATAGGTGTTGGCAGAGAAAAACTAGTTACATAAACAAACAAATTATATTATATTTTAATCATAGTATAATTATACGAAACTATTGTTGTAGTAAATGGTGTTTGTGGAACTGTTATAATATGAGCAGTAGCTCACTAGGACTCCCTTTTGTGTGATATCTTGTCAGTAGCTGAATTTATGGTTCTGAGTTTATAGCTCTATTTTGCCCCTTAGTTAAAAGTCTGGCTCATTTTAAAAATTGTAAGTCAATTATTGTTTACAAAAAATTGTACTTTGGACCTTGACCACACATACATTGGTATTTTTATCCTGGCAGATTTTCTATGCATTGAACCCACATGTAAATTCATCTTCATGTAAAATGGACCTTTTGGAGCCTTCTTCCCAGAGTGAAGACATTAAGAAATTCTGTTTTCAGGAATGCAATATGATGCCGTACTCACACTTAAAAATAACAACCATTCCAACCTTCTGAGTAGCGCAATGGAAGTGTTTTCACCCAAAAGATCTCGAGTCCAATTCCCACATAATGCTACAGCCATGATTAGCTATAGTACACTCTATCGGGGTAAAGGATGGCATACTTTCACATCATTCACAGATTTATTGAAACTAACCAGTCATGAAGAGGAAGAGGCAGATATTGTAGTGCTTTCCACTGAATGTTATACCATCACCAATGTTGTGTGGGTAGCAGTTTGAAAAGGTGTGGTTTGCTGGAATCACATGTCAATTGTGAAAGTCTTGACCCTCCCTGGTTGGTAGTTGTTTCTGTGATGGGAGAGTGCCCTAACAGATAGATGTTTGGAAATTGGACAGTACTAAATTATGAAGAATACCAGAGAAAAAGCCTCAAAATACAAAAATAATAATAACATCCATCTTTATTCTAAATCTGTCCACTTTTTTGTTGGATTCCTTTCTTTCATTGGTTGTTTGGTTGGTTATATGATTGGTTGATTATTTGCTTGATTGCTTTATGTCGATTATTTTATTTATCATCTTCGCCTAGGTGGGTGGTTGGTTGGTTGGTTGGTTGGTTGGTTAGTTGGTTGGTAATTTGACTGGTTGGATATTTTTTGTCTTTGTTTCTTGGCTTGTTTCATGGCTAAACCCACTTAAATTATCCTTGTGTATTGTTTACTTTATTGCAATTTTCATCAATAATATTCACTTCATTCTGTACAGTCCCACTTTTATAAAAATGTTTAGCAAATAACTATGAAAATAATTCTTTTGTCTTGGTTCCCATTTACAGCCTCATAATGGACTGTTTTCCTCTCATTAACCACTCTTTCCTCTTCACAAAAAGAGATAATGGCAACGGACTCCAGATGCACATGCCAAATCTCCTTTGTATAAAGGAAACCCTCACAGCTTGCCAAGAACGAGAACTACTAATTGACCACTTACTTATTTCTATATCATTCATCTGATGTACAGGCAGACATCTTCAATTTCAACTTAACATTCTTCATTCTTAGCCCATGCACATTGTGGGGGATCAAATGTGATTTGCCTCAAATGTAAGTTTCAAGACAAACTGACTTAAATTTGGCTAAAAAGCATGTAGTTAAGTGATTCCCCCTGTAGTCTGTGGGTAATAGAAAGTATTTGAAGCATATTGTTTTATCACAGGGTGCAATTAGTAGCTAATTATGGTGGAGTGATTACATGCGAGAAGACGACCATCATGGCTGCACAGTGGGAGGTTCTCCTCAGGAGAACTCCGGCTGCTTCCAACCTGCCATGGGTAACTCTTCCTCAGCACCTCCCCATCCACCTCTAGTGCATACATACAAAGATTACAATTTTCATTTATGGTCTACTGTACGCTACATATCCGTGAGTGCCTAGTTCAGAAGTAAACTTGCAGAAATACATTATGCACATGTAAAGGAACCATGAACCAGTGCACATCTGCAGGCTGAACATACACACGCTAACATTTCGCCTATTTTTACCCTGCGGTTTTCGCCCAGCAAAACTTTTGATTTACACGCTAATTTAACACCCCCCCTTCAAAACGGATGGCAATTTAATACTTTTAACACCCTCTCACATGTTAAACTCATCAGGGCACAGTATTTTTCTAAGCCCAGTAATCCTCCATCAAGCACATCTGTTCTGCACCTTTTCATTTCCTGGAAATATGATCTCAACTGTGTCTCGAAACCACAGAACAAAGACTCTTGGGAAGTGGGAAGATTCTGGACCGCAGTTTGCACTTTCTAATAGGAAGCTTAATCCATGAACAGCTAATTTGTTGAGAGAGTGTGTGTGTGTGTGTGTGTGTGTGTGTGTGTGTGTGTTCCCCATATGTTAAAATTTGACCTTGCATGTCTAGATTAAAGGAATATTTCAGCACATTAGTACATTTCCATACTAAAAAAAAGAACAGGAATGATATTTATAAAATATTATTCACAATTAAAGCCTAAAGGCATTTATGGCCAGTCAGTTTACAAAATGATAACTAGAGGTGTTCAAGTCAAACTTTAATTGTACAGAATAACAGAACACAGGTATAAGATTTAAAAACTCCCTTTATTTCTCTATATTATCCCCTGCTGCACTAAAGCACTTATACCAGCATTTCACTAGTGCTTGGATACAACCAAGGTACAGTGGAAAGCTTTCTCAGTACGCCGGAGGTATGATCAGACTGCTTGCTTCACATCTGAAATGGTGGCCTCTCAGGAACATGTGGAAATGGCCATTTTGAATATGTCAATTTTTAATGATCATGCCTTACACTGCAGTGGGCTCCAAGCAGTGGGCGACTAAAAGTCTCATCACACAGTATTGTGCTTGAAGTCTTTGGTAAATATTATTAATTTTACACCTTCATTTATGGGTTTGACTTGAATGCAGTAAACATCTTTATATGAGACATAGAACAGTCTCTTGATTTTATTCAACCTTCTGATGGTAGTATTGTTGTTCATTAAATATTCATTTCAGAAACTTTAGAGAATAAATTAAAAAATAAATTAATCAAGAAAAAATAAATAAATGAATGCATAAATGAATGAATTAATAAAATTTTAATCTGTGCTTTGCTCAAGCATGCACTGTTTTTCTTAACAGCTGACCTTTCATTATCCATCTGAGACTAGGACTCTACTGTTGTATACATTGTAATTTCTTCTTCTCAGTTTATTAGCACATGATAACTATGACTTTAATCTATGGTTTCAAAGAGAAGGAAGTTTGGCAAAATAATTATACCCAATAAATTAAATTAAATAATAAACAGCCCTTCTATGAGGATTAAACAAGGATGTAGAGACAATGTACTTGGGGACATTTTTCAGGTCTTAAGAGTAAGTGAGATTCTTATGTTTATAAAAAGTTGTTACAAAAAAAAAGAAGAAAATGTTTCGCTTATTGTCTATGGTCAACATATACTGTACTGTATGTGTGACAGTTTGGGAAAACCCATTGGATGTCACTGTAACTAATATATGACAAGAAATAAGGTTTTAACCAAACATTTTTCTACCAATAAAAAAAATGCATAAATTAATATATTTGCTTTAAGAAGTATAAATATATTTTATTAACACCTTACCTCGGCTTTCTGTCTACTGGGTTTAATAAACACAGCTGTATTTATAGTCAGTATGACTAAAGGTGACTAAAACCCTGCTAATCAGATACCAGCTGTCATAATGTCAGTGATGGCTGCCTTCACCTCATCATCAGAAGAGAGAAGTGTGTTAACACTGTCTGTACAGATGATGGTGGACATCTTTGAAATGTTTTTGAATATGTAAATTAGGTTAGAAACGATGATGTTTAAAAAAAAAAAAAAAAAAAAAAAAAAACCGTAATTTAGGTTTGTTTACATTGAGGCTTCATTATCAGCTTTTTGTGCTTCACTGTAGATGGTGGATAGTGATTTTAGGATGTATTAAAAAATAGCTTGATAAACTCTCTTCGACATCACCTGTAAGTTTTTTGAATAGCGCTTTTGATGCTTAACTGTGGGAACTCGGGTTCTCGCTATCTTAGCTAAATCTCAGTTAAGCCAGAAATGGGCGAATGAGCTGCATGAACAGAGCCTGACTTTTGATTACATTGAACATGCCTACTTAACTCATTTAAAATAGGCTTGGTAGCTTAGCTAAAATGCTAACATGACTAACATTAATTTATGTTCAAACATTACTTTTTGCATTCAACTCCATCATCCATACACTACAAGTTGTCCTGTTCCAGCTCCTACATTTTTTTTTTATAAGTTACACTACAACAATTCCAGTTAGCTGGTTAGCTAAAATGATGCATAGCAGACAGTTAAGGTTTGTCCCCTGCAATGTCACCCCAAATTATGCATAATGTTATGGCTTAATATAATTTTAACTGATAAGTCACATAAAAATTCACCCCCTTACAGCTGTCACGAAAGGGAAATCTAGCTACTGTATGGAGACCAAATCTGTTTTTTTGTACCAGGCTGTAAACATGTTTCTTTTTGTTGTAAAACTGGGTATTTTACAATGAGGCTTTATGGGGATTGACTTACTTTTGAAGACAGCCTCCAGTGGATAATTGAGGAACTGCACGTGTCTGCTCTTTTTTAAAGTGTGAAGTGCAAACGTGTGCAGCATGATTTTAAAGGTGCAAACAGATTTGAGCGTGAGCAACGCAAATTCTTCAAAGAGTAAGTGAAAATTCTATGAGCATAAAAGAAAGCTGCACAAAAGTAGATGGAATCACAGATGAAACTAGGATCTACATAAAAAAAAAAAGATCACATTTTTGCACATCCTGTAACATGACAGTACTAGGGACGGGTCTCACTGGGGAACACCTCATATTATCACAATACCTAGGTGCCGATACAATCT
>JAQMYL010000035.1:6624004-6636541 GCA_030014365.1 Clarias pachynema
CACGGGGAGAACATGCAAACTCCATGCACACAGAGACGGGAATCGAGCCTGGCCGGGGAATCGAACCCAGACCCTGGCGGTGCAAGGCGGCAGTGCTAACCACTACACCACCGTGCCGCCTTATTATTATTATTATTATTATTATTATTATTATTATTATTATTTTAGTTTGTTTTTTGGAATCGTATAATCACATAAGAACACACACTACATAGTTTATGTATGATTTGAAAAAACATGATATTGAATGCCATAGCATGCTTGAGAATTAGTGCTGCCTGTGTGCATCCCTTCATGGCCTTCGATTTGTCTATTTAGGAATGGCTTGATAATGCACCACATCACAAAGCCAAAGTCATTTCATGAACATGGCAATGAGTTCAGTGTTCTTCAGTGGCTTTCCCTTTCACCTGATCTGAATTCGATAAAAAACACCTTTTGGGGTGTGGTAGAACAAAAGATTTGCAGCTAAAATTGTGCAGAAATTATATTTTGCATTTAGGTCGTCATGCACCAGAAGGTTTCCAAAATTAAATTCCAAAAGACTTGTGGGTACCGACGCAAGTGCCAGCCCATTCAGTAGCTATAAATCCGTCCGTCCGTCTGTCTATGCACCTAAACATTTATCAACCAATCTATCTATCAATCTTGATTAATCCATGCCATAAAGAACGGTGCAGAAAGTGAGAAACTACCCATTTTTAGTGCAGTGTTCCTCATAAAGCATTTGTGTATAGCTTTTAAACTCAACCAGTAACACACTCACACCATTCACACTTCATCTGTCTTGTATCTGCTTTGTATCCTGATAAGGTTTTAACCACATCTGTTGTAATGAAATGCATCTCTAGTGAATAATATAGTTGTATTGCATGAGCGTGATACTCAGTACCCATGAAACGACCGAGTGTAAATGTAGCCATCGAATGGTTGTATGGGTGCTTCTTGGAATGTAAAAGCACCTTTGGTAGCAATAAGAAATGCATTTTACAGTTCCCGTTGGTTTTAGTGAGGGGAAATAAAATTGACCTAACATATCAGCTTTTTGGTTCGAAGAGCCTGCAAAATAAAAATGAAATCTTGCTCATCTTATATGCATTTATTTCATATACCATCATACATATGGCTATACAGTACAGTACAGTACATCCACGGTCTACAGTTCTAAGCAAGACTTGGTCGTGGGAAGTGAATCGTCTACCTTCTGCCCTTGAGGCGGTGCAGGGATGTGATGTGAAGTTGTACCACAGGGCCAGAGCTGAGCTTTAACTGATTCAACATGATGTTCCGTTTGATCTTTTCCAGACCTCTGCTTTAACCTCCCTGAAACTGCTACTAACTGTGCATATTGAACACACACAGACACGCACACACTTATGTGCACGCACTCCTTAGTGCAGGGCTCAGGACACCAGCACCTCCTTTTCCAGCATGTATTGTTTTTATTTTGCATACTTATAGCCCAGAGTGTGTGTATGTGTGTGTGAGAGAGAGAATTGAACTTGCTGCAGACATTAGTATGATTATGGGTACTGTTATAACAAAATTTTTCTTTCTTTCTGTCTTTCATGCCTGCTTGCTTGCTTTCTTTCCTTCCTTCTATTTCTTTTCTTTTCCTGCCTATGTGTACACAGTATACACCAATTAGCCATGAGATTATAACCCCCTGCCTATTATTATCTAGGATGCCCTTCTGCCCCTAGAACAGTTGCACATTTGCTCCTTGTAAATGGAATATCCTGAAGTCTGCAGTACATTTTCATTGATTTAATTTTCCAGATTATATTTTCAAAACTGACCTGTAGGTACATGTACTAGCTCGCTCAATCATACACTTACTCACATCAAGCAAAAGTCCTTCATCAGGGGGCAAAGTGCTTACTAGTACAACTAAAAGCTTGTACACACCACAGGCAATTTTAGACACTTTTTAGACCCTTTGAACTTATTACCCCTAAAAACAAGGAGTCGTCTAGAACTTTTTCTACCGCTCTGGTTCAGGAGTTGGAAGTATGGGAGATTAAAAGCACATGTAAAGTAAATTGTAAGCAAGTGATTTTACAGTGCCCGTGCACTTTAATATTCCATCCATCCATCTATGGATTGTAAACCTCTGTAGTCCAACTAGGGACCGTTGAGACCAATGGTGACTGTAGTGTTTTCACGCTCACATTCACACACTACGGGCAATTAGGAAACGCCAAATTAGCTAATCTGCATGTCTTTGGACTGTGGGAGGAAATTGTAGCACCCAGAGGAATCCCACCAAGCACAGGGAGAACACAGGAATCAAACCCGGGACCTGGAGATGCAAGGCAGTACCTCAAGCTTTATGCCACCGTGCCACCTACTTTAATATTAAGTTGCTAGATCGTGCTTTCTGCCACTGTCAGTGCTCAGATACAATCGGGCGTTGAGCTGGCAACCCGTCCCTACAAGTACCAGCCACAGAAATGACGGATCTATCTCCGTGGTAGGGCGTATCCGTCTCTCAATGTGCTGGATGTCACGTAGACAGACCCTTTCACAAGATAGATACCATAACCAACTGGTTTGCAAGATTTTGTTCTTTTGTTGATAGCCTACTTGAGCACGACTAAAACAGTCACATCTTTTTGTCTTTACAAACGTATCTTAATATAAAACAAACGTGAAGTAAACACCAAAAAATGAGAATATCTTGTCAATAGGCTAGGACTCACAAAAAATATATAGTTATCTAAATCAGTCTATAATCAGCCTATAAATGATGCCTATAAAAGGCAAATAGAATTTGGGTTTTATGCTAAATTTACAGTAGAGCTATGGACGGTGAATAAAATGACTGGAACAAACCCTGACATATTTTATTTGCTTTTAATTTTTCTATAGATGTTTTTTTTTTTTTTCGAGAAAATAAATTATCAGATGATGGAACTAAGATCAAAATCAACTCACCATTCATTGCCCATATCAACTCAATATACAGCTGGAAAAATGTTATCAGTGAAATTTCAATTGCATGGATACATTTTATTAAGTATAAGTTCTGTATTCAGTTGCTGACATTTGGTTGACAGCACAAAGAGAGAGAGAGAGAGAGAGACCAGACTGGAGCCAGCAGAAAGCGAGAAAGGAGAACAAGAAAAATGAGATGTAAAGACCACATAGTTATAGATCTAGTGCCCAGCGTTTCGCCTTTTGTTTTGTTTTAAATATGTCCACAATCCACCAAATATGTTTTAAACTGATACAATAATTAGAATATTAAAATAATAATTACTGCTAATAGCAAAGTATTAAAGGCATGACCAGGTGGCATGGTGGTTAACATTATAGCCTCACACCACCAGGGTTGAATGTTGAAGTTTCTCATTAAAACTGAGGCCCCCTAAAGGTCTAGTCCTAGAATTGCCCATCACACACCCTTTCTATTTGACATTTTACTTTATGTATAAGAACATTTCCTACATTATTATATTATTATTACTGTATATTATAATACAGATTTTGTTCATAATAAATTCAATGCGCAAACATTTTTTTTTAATATAATAAATTCAATGCCCAAGCGAGTAACTCTGTCTGTCTCTCTTTTTATTAAGTAGGACTTGGTGTGGCTGAATATCAGTTCTTTTTCCTACAGCTGAATTTCCTCTGTGTTTGTATCTGTGTTTAAAGGAGAAAGTGTTTTTTTTTTTTAATAGAAAAATCAGCTAAGCAATTAAAAAGAAAACTGCAAAGTAATTTAATTTCCAAATCCTTTTTTCGTGTCTGGATGTACAACCAGGTAGGAGAAGCAGATTATATTATCCGCATGTGGTATGTTATACACATGCCTTTGTGAATTTCTGCTTGTTTTTCATGTCTAACCGTGCATGTGTGCGTATTCATGTTTTTACCAAAAGAAGCAGGAGTCTCTAAAGTACTAAAATCACCTGTGTATTATTCACCCATTATAATGCATTAGGTTTGCAATTTGTGTGCATGTGTGTGTGTGAATGTGTGTGCTCATGAACACGTGTGTGTTTTACAAGCCCTCACATCCTGCCTGATTCGCAGCACACCTGGCGACACATTTTCCCCTCATTTGTTCCTCTACTCATTCGTTTCTTATGCAGACATCTCCGCTCCATCCATCCCTGCTCTCTGTGCCATCTGAAATTACACAGGCCACAGGAGGAGGAGATGAGAGACAGCCAGTGCCATAAATACTGAAGAGGAAGGATTGTGAGATGTGAAGGTGTGTGTGTGTGTGCATGTACGTGCACATTTCTCAGTGGGTATGTGTGTAAGGCAAGAGAGGTAGACGCTTGGTAAGGTTTGAATTACCGAATGTCTCGGTCTGAAGGATATAGACCTGCCAATGTTAGCTTGAATCACACTCGCTCATCAGCAGCAGTGGATCATGGTGAAATCTCCGAACAAATCCATCATCCGTCTTCTGCACGATCATTTATCTTTGTTTTTGCCTACGGAGAGTTCCTCGAGTTACGATCAGCCTTGAGTATGTTTTAAACCTCGTTTCCTTATTTTACGGCCTTGTCTTAGAAAACAAGTTAGCTTGCAGTAATTAAAACCAGCGTTTAATTACTTCACCGGTCGATTCTCAGCAAGACTTTGACAGGGAGTTAAAAAGCTTTCATCTTCTGAACAATGACCTGTGTTTTGCATTTTTTTCTCTCCATATCAGCTCATAACAAGGAACAAGTTAAACAATATGCTGATATCAGTTTCAGTTGGAAAGGAAGCGGCCTGTGTTTACCTTCCTTAGTAATGCCCTTTTCCTGCTTTTATGCCACTGGGCCACTTCTGGCACCATTGTTCAGCCACAATGACAAGGGACAGCTGATGGTGTGGTCTCTGAGACTGTCAGACTTCAAGCTGGACATGAAAGTGAGCAATCGTTTAACAGACTGATCTCTAGAATACGACAGCTGTGGAAACAATCACCACGCAACACTCAATCCCTAATTCAAAACACTCAGTCCCCAGTTAGACTATTGAGAACTTCCTTACTCTTATAGTACCAGGAAAAAAACAAAACAATGCAATAGGTGTTATAGTGGGGAGTGGCAGGAAGCTATCCAGAATGCCCAGTGCTTTATGCCCTTACCACAATGCTTGCATTCTGATCACATTATAAAACTGTAGAATAAAGGCACGCCTATAATCTGTTCTCTCTCTTTCTGTCTCTTTGTAGAGATGGTAATAAAGTGGTATAGGTGGTTGAATAAATGCAAGCTTGTTCAGTTAATTGTGGTGGCTCAGTGGTTAGGGTTTTGATTTACAAATCAGGTGGCTGCATTTTCGAATCCCAGCAGTGCCAAACTGCTACGGTTGAGTCTTTTGAGCAAGACAGTTAACATTCCACTGTGTTTTATACAGCATTAATTAATTGCACTGGGTTGCATGTTTATATAAGATATTACAATATTGTTGACATTTTGTTTTCTTTATTTTCTTATTTTTTCTAATGTGATTTATAATAACAGTAACACCACACACCATTAACACATTAACCTTGCTTATATAAAACAGTTGATAGGATCATGGGAATCCAAGGTTCACTCATGCCCAAGGGGACCAAATGCCAGTCTGTCCAGTGCGATCTCACAGAAAAGCCAATGTAGCACAGATCATTGAAAATCGTCCATGCTGGTCACAACAGAAAGGCACCAGAACATCCAGTGTACACCATCCTGTGTAGGCACAGACGCCAGGCCCGCCAACCCGATCGCCAAACTCCCCAGATCTTAATCCACTGTTTTGCATTGTAATGTTTGGATGGATTTAGGATGGTCTTTCATTTGCATTTCATTTGCGCTTATTACGGATGTAAATCAACATTTCTATCAAAGTGCTTTGTCAAAGCACTGCTAAAAGTGCTTTAAGTGTAAAGCAACTACTTTAACTAAACGTTTAGTTTAAGATGCATAGGCATTATACGCATTTAAATGCTTCCCCAATTCACCCCATCATCAGATGGCAAATATCATGGCTCATCAGCGCTATCTCTATTTAAAGCTTTATCCGTGTTTGAAGTACAACAAGAGCCAGGGTTTTTTTTTGTGTGTGTGTTTTGATTATCTGGTTGTAATTAAAGTGAAGTGTCTTTGGGGATAGCACTGTTTTGTTTTGTTTTTTCCCCTTCTCCCTTTTCTCCCTTTTTCTTCAAGTCTCTAAGGCTGGGGCTAATGTACTGTAAAACCACATGGAGGTGAAGCCCAGGGCTCATTGGCTCCCTTCAAAAATTCTCCCTTTTATCTCTTTATCTTTTGATTTAGCTCCTTTTTTTTTTTTTTATTCTCAAGCCGATTATTGTCTTCTTTCGCACCACTTCAAGCACTGTTATCCTTGACACTCATTCATTCCCACCTATGGAAGAAACAATGTTCTGATCAGTGTAACTCCATCTGATCCCAGCAGGCTGGTGACCCCGCCATCAAAATACTTTATCAAGCAGATCGATAAAACACTGGGATAATGTTAAGCATCTTGAGAACGGCTGTGTCCCTGCATTATTAAATGCCTCAGACTCGGCCTCCTATCTTAAAAATGGAATGAAAAGAAAGGGAAGAAAATGAGGAGGAAAGTGTCGTTCTGAGAGAGAATGAGGAAGAGGGAGCATAATTGAAGCTTGATTACGGGCCCTTGGGAGGTTACAGTTTATTAATATGTCACTTCCAATAAAGACGCTCAAGCATTCGGATTTGCCGTCGCCTTGGAAACCATGTTCTTGTTTTTTTTTCTTTTTTTTCCCTTTCCTTCCTCCCTCCGGTGGAGGGAGAGGTTAGCGACACAGAGGTTCCTCTGCCGAGGCTGATCTTTTATACTGCCCCATCTTTTTTCCTCTCATGTGAGGAATCGATGCAGCCCTTCTCCCGTTCCTTCCTCGCTGTTCCCAAGTGCCTGAGGAGAAGAAGTGCTTTGTGTTCATCTTTCATTATGGAAATGGATTTGGCACTGATGCATCTTCTGCAAAATGGATTTGACAAGGAGCAGAGGTGCGGTTAAATATTTAGCATCAACACAACCGCATGAATGCTTATGGCTCCTGATGTCATCACACCCCAAAAAACTCTTTAGGTTTGCTTTAAAGTAATGTATTCTACTAGAGAAAAAAAATAAGTGACATTCTTGTAAGATGTATGCGCTACTATTTTGGATTGCATGTTCACATTAGAAGAAGTACTTTACCATTTTGAAGTTATTTCCCATTTTGTTCTTGTAAGAAGGCTTCATTTTTCCTTCGTTTTATTTCTTACTGATGGATCTTCCTATTTATATGGTACTTATTATTTTCCTTTTCTTGTTTTTACTTCCCTGTATATTATACGCAATCCATCATAACCATCTTACATGCTACACCTTAATTACAGTTCATACAAACAAGCACTGGAAACCTAATAGTCTGAGTGTGTCTTTTTTTTTTCTTTCTTGGTTACCTGCAGAATAGTTTTAATACTTTATTCTAAAAAAACATATATTTTTTTATTATCTACTGGTGTTTTCACATCCCTGACTGTAATAAATTCTACTTCCAATCCAATTGCCCCTTCTCTTTTCCATGGCCATATTCATATCAGAAATGTCACTTCTGACCTATCTGACTAACTGCATTTGCATGCAGCATAATAACGGATTTGTAATTTAATTGAAGGCTCAATCAAAAAGAAAAAAAAAATAAGGATAAACCTGTTGAAGGCTGGTGTGAGGTGAACTGAATGAGGTGGATAATATGTTAAATAGACCATTAGATGGGAGAATACAGTAATTACCATGTAAACCTTAAAGTCATTAAAGGGATGGGTGTCCAAATAATATTTAAAACTCAAATGATGTGACTATTATTATTAGTAGTAGTATTAATAGTAGTATATTTTGGCTCACTTGTTCACTAAGAACATTTGAGATTGAGTCGCTAAGGCTAAAATTATAGGCGGAACAGTTAAGAGCTCTATAAAGGCTGAATTACACTACGTACCCAAGTACGTTTTTGAAATGATGGCAGGTAGATCTTGGCCAAATTTAACTTTGATCATATGTGCTCCAGATCAAGTTAAACACTTAAAATTCTCTAAAAATATAAAGTAGTGGTTCATCCATTCCAAGCGTGTTGATGAGGGTGTCATATATATATATATATATATATATATATATATATATGCCCCAAAGGTCCTCTATTAGTGCTTGGTGCAATTCAAACATGGAGAAATATTTTATATAATTAACATATATAATATTTCTCCATGTTTGAATTGCACTAATAAAGGCCCTTTGTGGCAGGGATCAAACATCACAACTTCAAATCATATTCCGTGCCCTCATGTCAGTCATACAGTAGCACCACTAGCCAATCATGTGCGTCGGCTCTTTTTCCTCGCCACAAGGGTGCCGATGCAGCAATTCAGTAAACTTGGGTCTTATAGAAAGCATGTGATAGCCTTCACCATACCTCATACCAGTAACCTGGAGAAAATGCTGTAACCTTGTGTAGTTTAGGAGAAAATGTAAAGGTTATTGAACGCTACAAGTTTTCATTAGACATTTAATAAAAAAAATAAATAAATAAATGCTTTTGTATGCCGTCAAGTATAGTTCTTAGGGGAAAAAATATCAGAAAAAATTTATTCAGATTCAGTCAAAATCAATATTGGCAGGTCAGACTTACAAAATAAATAAATTAATTAAAATAAGAAATCACTATCTGTCAAGTGCATTGCAATTGCTATTGAGTTTTAACTGCGTTACTTGAAAAAATTGGATAGTATTCTGTTGCATTGAGGAAGAATGACTCTTGAGTTAATTTTTGTTTTAGCCCTAAAAGTAGCTCAAACCATGTTTAGTTGTACTAAAATGGCTGCCATTGGACATTTTATATTAATTAACCTGAGATTTAACATAACCAAGAAATTCTATAAAAGTATGAATAACCTTAAAAGTAGGTTACATATAAATATATAAAAGTATGTAAAGTCATTTCACAATTTCCCAAGCTTTTATTATTGCTAATGCCAGTTCCTCATTGCAGTTTGTGTGTACTCATGCATATATGCCACTGCAGATATAAGCAGTTTATATAAAATCTCATATTTTCATTTGATTGAATGAAGGCAATGCCAAAGCACCAAGCTTTTGTTGGGGTTTACACTCAATACTGCACCATCAGTGTGAAGAGGGAATTACTTTGGCCAAAGTGCAGCTCTATCTTTCTTCTTGAGTGTACTTCTCCAGCCACCTCCCTTTTATTCTCCTTCATGGGGTCAGTGTCAGTTCCAGGCCAGCATAATAGATCCCTGAAGAGCACCTTTTCAGGCTCGAGCAGTCAATCCACACACCGTTAACCTCTGTAAAATTGCCCTCGCAGCAGAACAGAGAACTGACGAGATGTTTTATTGCTTTCTTCTTTTTCTTCTTCTTCTTTTGATTTGTGTACTGTAGTGTAAACATGAACCTTTGCATTGACTCCAGAAATACGTTTGAATAAGTATATGTGACATCAAAATGCAAATCCATTAATCTTTTTTAAAACGCATTGCCACCTGGGTCCATGTTGCTGATTTACTACTTTATCTTGGTATAATTTGAATCTATTAAAACACAACCTGCTGTATAACACGTATTCTGTGGGTGTGTATGTGCATGTGCGTGTGCGTGCGTGTGTTTGCGCGCGCACACTTTTGTATGTGTATTCATTCTCAGAATAAAAATAATTGTCATGTAATGTGAGAATCTCTAGCCTGTTAAAACATCTGCTTTGACTCAAAACAGGCAATATGTTTACTCTGGACTGTTGTAGCATACTCAGTTGCCAGATGTCTTACTGTACTTGCATCTTCTTTACATCAGATCTACTGGAATGTTTTAGAGGTGAGTTTCAAGTTTGACATTCCCATGATGTTTATAGACACAACACTCATTGCAGCCTAGGGGTGGCAACTTTCAAGTCAAGTAAGTTTCTATAATCATTACCTTATGTACACCAGCATATTAGAAGGACGTGCATCCAGCAACAAAAAAAGATGCTATAACTATTTATTAAGAAGATTGCTAAACGTGCTAGAACTGGGTTAAGAACTGTCCAACACATTATTAAAACCTGGAAGGATTTCACAAAAGTAGTGTGGTCATCATGATCGGAGATCGCTTAAAGACTTGGTGAAGTTACAGGTCTGATGAGTCCAGATTGACCCAGATTGATGAGGTTGCCAGTGTAAGAAGGGAAGAACATTAAGCAATACACTCATCATGCACAACGTCCACTGTACAAGCCTCCAGAGGCAGTGTTATAATCTACGTCCATGAGTCCCCCAGATCTGCTCCTTTACCTAAGGCAAATCTATTTATACAGTATGACTGCAGATCAATCCCTGTTATCCGTTATCATCCAAATGAGGATGGGTTCCCTGTTGAGTTTGGTTACTCTCAAGGTTTCTTTCTACTGCCATCTCAGGGAGTTTTTTCTTGCCACTGTCGCCGTCCCCCTTGGCTTGCTCATCACGGACAATCTTATCATTTTGATGTATACACGTTCACAACTCATACAAACTTCTTCAATAATTATTTTGACTGTGTAAAGCTGCTTCGCCACAATTTCAATTGTTAAAAGCGCTATACAAATAAATTTTATTGAATTTAATGAAGTTATAATCTGGGGTGTTTCAGCTGGTCAGGTCTAGGTTCAACAAAAGTATGTGGTAATAAAATCAAGTCAGATGACCTGAATGTACTGAATGACCAGGTTATCACTTCTATGGGCACTGATCTTCCCAGAAGCCATGGGGATTATCCAGGACTCAAATTGTAAAAGTTCAAGTTCAAATTGTTCTAGGAGCATCTGGAAACGTGCTCATAAATGAAATAGCCACCACATTGTGTGCCATAATTAAAGCTAAAGGTGGTCTAAAAAAAAAAAAAAAGTAGATTATGTGCATTTTTTTGGTAGGGCAGTATATGACGATTCAATACTGTACATAACACTGGTTTAGCAATATATACAAAAATAAAGTGCAATTAGATGACATAGATTGAGTGCAAATATAGTGAATACAAGATGTTTACCTATTTTTTTTTTCAACAATTGCTGCCTTTTTTGTGATGGGTAAAAGCTGTTCATTTGGAAACCAAGATAAATCATACTAAAACGGTCCTCCTTATACTGTACACACCATATTGACAAAAGTATTTGGCCAAATCTGCACTGACATTGTTTTCAAATACATAAACTTCAAAATGGGGTTGTTCCCCCTTTTGTGGTTATAACAGCTTCTAATCTTCTATGTTTCTATGGGAATTCGTGCCCATTCATTCCACATCATGGTGATGTTGGACTTATGTTGGAGTAGGCCTGGCTGGCCATCTCAGTTCTAATTCATCCCAAAGGTGCTCGATGGGGTTGAGATCAGGGATCTGTTTGGGCCAGTCAAGTTCTTCCACACCGAACTCATCAAACCATGTCTTTATAGTCCTTGCTTTGTGCACAGGTGTACTAATGTTCATAAGACCAATATGTGGACACTTAATTCGCCACAAACAACTGGAGGCTGATTTATCCATTGGCAAATGGAAGGTGGGAGGTGGTGTTATAGCTTTTTGCATAATGACAAAATTTATATTGATATAACTAAAATAATTTTTGACAACTATTTTGCCATTTGTGCTTCTTAACACTATTGTAAAAATGTAAACATGTGCTTTATAAATAAAAAGTGAAAAGGGGAGTTAACCCATTTTTCTGTCAAACTGTTTACTTGCTGTAGCAACCAACAAAATGTAAATGAACAACAAAGAAAAACTGCAAAATTGATGAAACATCAAAATGGAAACCTACAAGGGAGACTGCCAAGAGACCTATAGCACTGTCTGAATGTGACAGCAGTCCCTTGTGACTTTGACATGTCTGGGCTGTGGGATAGGGCGGCTAGATGGAAGCTCTTTCTCATGGCAGACTCCTACACACAAAGTCTAAGTGCTGTTTTAAGGAGTAGGGAGTGTGCACACTAATGAAAATATATTTTCCCTCTGAAACATTTCTATTTGTGTTCACTTGCTCTTCACTTATGAATAATGTATGAATTTATGGATATTAACCATTTGGAATGATAATATGGAAAGTAATCTGACATGATTTATTTAGGTTTGATTTTTAACATCACAAAACCCAGCAATTTTACCAGGGATGTGTAGACATTTAATATCCACTTTATTGGATGAAAGAAACCAGGGCAGACACTTCCATGGAACATGCACCTTTAAACTACCATGCAATTGGGTAAAAAAAAATAAATACAGTGGAACCTCGGTTTACGAGTGTTCCGCAAGTCGAGAAACGATCTTTAATACATTTTGACTTGAAAAACTAACAAGTCTCGGTTTACGAGTATCGAGTATTATGTATCACGCATGAGCTTCTTGTTTTGATCACCACTGAGCCACGTGATCTCTCTTGCGCTGCGGAATTGTGGGTAATCGTCTCCCATGCTGGGTCTTAGTGTGCGTCTCTCACTGGTATAATCAACATCCGTGCACGCGTGTACTGTTTACTATAACACTGTG
>JAQMYL010000035.1:6637578-6654360 GCA_030014365.1 Clarias pachynema
ACACACACACACACACACACACAGCGCCTGCACGCATAAACGGAAACACTTATCTGTCGGGATTTATTTTTACTTTTGTTAAAGGTAAAGTGCAGGTTAATTTGTATTTTTACTTTATATTTTATCTAAATTTAATATGAGTCCACTTCCGGAATGAATTATGCTCGCAATCCAAGGTTCCACTGTAATAAGGATAGAGAAATGTGTGGAGCACCATACAGTATGTCTAGACCCCAAGTGGCAACTGCATGCTACAATACTATCAGCCTGGATTTGGGTCATTTTCAAAGTTTACCATTACTATAGGACTTTTAGGATTTTGTTTGATGTCTCAGGAGATTCATACTTGTGGTTTATGAAGACTTTGTCACAAATGTGTTTCATAAAATTACTAGAAACAAAATGAGAAAAATTTAAGATTTACATCTAAGTCTAAATTTATAATCCAAAATTCTGCAAACCTGCATCGTGTATGTTAAAAATTAAAAGTGATTTATAAATAAAACTGAAATGAAAGATAATTATATTTCACGCTTTGGCTAAAGAACTACACAGGAAAAAATTATGTAAAGGGATATTTAAATAGAATTAGATTGAAACTTCTTCCTCAAATGCAAGTTTGATATAAATTTGTTAGTGCAGAGTATCTATATAAATAAAAGGTTTTATTGGTCAGAACCAATTTATCGGTATATTGGTCACTCTTTACGTTTCATACTGTACATTGAAGGACCCAAAACCAGTTTCAGAAGATTTCCTGTCTGTATGTCTGTCCAGCCAGATTTTGTCAAAGCATCATGTAAAACTCATCATGCAATTTAATGAAACATTTCCAGTCCTTCTGTATTTGTCTGAAGTTTAACCTACGCCATAAATAAAATCTAAATGTTGAGTAGAAGTTATGAACAGGTATGTGCCAGATTATAATCTGCAAGTTTTAGACTTCGTACTGTGCAGGCATCAAACTGTGGGCTCGTCTCAAATCGACCGCTGGACATAAATTATAATGAAACTTTCGCATCATTTAGATACCTGAAGTTTAACCTGCACCATAAGTAAAATCTTGATGTAAAAAGAGTAAAAGCCATGTTATGAACAGTTATGTGCCGGATTGCATTATCTACTTTAAAATACAGTAAGCTACTAATAAGCTACTTGCTCAATGTAAACAAACATCAGCACCAATGGATGTTGATTGGAAAATGAAAACTGAATATTTTTATTGGGATAAGTTAATATTTTCACAGCTGAAATAGCAGCGCTGAAGTTGTACAAGTATGAATTTTAATGCACTGGAGTCGTTTTAAGACAAAACTCACTCTTTATCCGATCTACTTTGCTAATGTGTATTTATCGTAAACAAGGCGTAAGATACTTAACCTTATAATAAAATTGTATTTCTTTGTATTAATAAATTAGGCAGAGAGTTCCGCCCTACAAAAAAACAAACAGACCTGTATAATCAACCTAAAATAATAATACCACTGGTAACACTAAAGCTGATTATGCAGTTTATTTTTAGCTTTAAAATGTTAACTTAATGGATTGCATTATCTACTTTAAAATAAGCTACTAATAAGCTACTTGCTCAATGTAAACAAACACCAGCACCAATGGATGTTGATTGGAAAATCAAAACTGAATATTTTTATTGGGATTAGTTCATATTTTGGATTAACTTAATGGGAAAAGTGTTCTACAAACACTTTTCCCATTAATGACAGGAATTTTCGCTAGTTTAATTATAGGGACCAATACAGGGGACTTAAGAAGACACGTCTCTTTAATTTCCATCTGATTTTGCTGCACTTTATCTATTTTTTTAAAATTTATTTATTATTGGATTTGGTTGTTCCACTTGTCCATGTTTTTTCCATACACAGATTAGTCACTACACCAGGTGACACCAGCCTATCAGATTAAAGACCCTCGCTTATCACTTCATAGTTCACTCCATCTGTAGTCATTTAGTCAAGCCCTTTTGTTCTGTGTTACACCCAGCTATCTGGAATTTAAATTTTCCGCTGTGCGCTCATCACCGAGATTGCTTGTTGCGCTAGAATGACTGCTAATGGCATTTTTCTTCCCCCTGAAGTGCGTGCCCCAGAAGTGTTTTGTTAGTGGCGTGTAATCTTTTAGTAAGCGAGAGCACTATTTCACTTTCCTGAAATAGAAAGCACAGTGGTCTTTATACTGCATATAGCAAGTGAGACAATTAGTGTTTGTGGGACGCTAAAATGCGTGTGAATGGGTGGGAGAGATGGGAGAGCAGGATGCCAAAGCTGTGTGTGGCTTGGATAGGGTTGATGTGTGCATGAGGTGGCGATGATGGGTGGGGTAATGTATTGATGGGGACCAAATGTCATTGCAAGGTTAGGGATATTTGACATTTGACGTTGTGGGACATTAGTCTGGACCTAAGGTGTGTGTGTGTGTGGGGGGGGGGTGTCCATATGCATTTAATATAATGTATTATAATACATAGTAAAGTCGATAAATATTGAAAAGATCCTATGTCTTGTGTGTGTGTGTGTGTGTGTGTGTGTTGCATGCTTTTATCTAGGTGCACCGGGCACTTTGGAAGTGCCTTATTACCGCTTGCTACTGGCACTGAGATCACTTCCTGTGTCGGGGCTGCAGTCCCTGTATACAGTTCCTTTGGGAATTTCTCCAGCAGGAAGTCTCACAATGGCTATTCCATTAGCTCCCATTAAGCCGCACCTGTCTGCCAAAGCAAGCAACCGGCAGCATTTCCTCTCTCAGTCTATATGAGAACAGTCGGTGCATGGGGAATTCACAGGGGAAGCATCCAGACCCATATTAGTAGCCGAAGTTCAGGGCCTTTGAGGCCCTTCATCAGGAGGAGTGATTAGTGTAAAATCACCTGCATATGTGAGTGTGTGTGTAAGGTGTGAGAGTTAATGCTGTCTCAGCAGGAACAGGAAGGAAGTGTAGGCTTGGGGGAGTAAATCGTTATAGATTGTGCTGACCGATGAAAATGCTTTAAGACTAGTGTTTCCACCAACTGAGAATTCGAGGCTGCAAATGACAGGTCGACTACACACACGCATACACACACGCACGCACACAGAATCACAGCAACAGCATTAGTCATTCTTACCACCTCCGGAGCTGCCAAACACTAATGGTCAGAATGAAAGAAAAATACAAAAAAAAAGTTTAATTTCCAGTTTTTATTGGCAAGTTTTACAGTTACGTGTGTGTGTGTGTCTGCGAGTATGTGTGTGAGTGCGAGCATGCGCTTGTTTGAACATACCTCATTAGTTCTACTTAAAATCTATCAGAGTGGTATCTATTCAGTAGGCTGTATCAGTAGGAGTACGTCCAGACTGGATGGAGCTGCATATGCGCAACAGGTGCTGGATTAACACGTCGGGAAGAATGGAGCATATGCGCTTGTTGCCATGGCGAAGGCAGCCCTCGCACAGCACAGTGGAATTAGTGATTACTAAAATACAGATTTTTGCCGTTACTCATTAAAAGCAACAGATTCACAGTTCTGTTTGAATAAGTAGAAATTGAAATAATTTAATCACCTTTAAAAGCAAATGTTCCTTGCCTTAAGTAATGATAACGCTTCACTTTTTAAAGTCCCCTTGACGAAATCTTACAGCATTCACCATTAACTGTTAATGTTTAGTTAAAGTAGCATAGAAGGTGTTTCAGTGTCATGTAAATAACACATCAATGTTTGTTTCATGCATGGCTAAACATAGATATACATAAATTTACATGAATAATTATTAAATGTCATGTTACTAATCAATGACTCATCATCTACTCATCGAAATAGTGATATATCACTGGATAATTTTAGCAAGCCTCATTTTAGCAAACCTTACGACTGAATTATTCAATTATTCATTCATCTTCCATACTGCTTATTCCGTCAAAAAGATCGTAGGGGGCCTAAAGCCTATCCCAGTAAACTTAGGTCATAGTATGGGTTGCCAATCCATCACAGGGCACACACATACACACACTATATGTGATTTGGACAATATCCTTGGACTGTGGGAAGAAACCGGAGTACCCAGAGGAAACCCACCAAGCACAGGAAGAACATCCTGTTTTTTTGTTGTTGTTGTTAATTATTAATAAAAGCAAAAACAGAATTCAGAATACTGTTTAGTCAGTAGTGTAAACTTGTAAAGTACATACTGTATTAGCCATATAAAAACTTGATCTGATAATTTTCTAGTTGGAAAAAAATATATTCTTTCTCTGCATGTTCGCCCCAAATAGGGTTAACATTAGGTGACTTAAATTTCTGAGAAGAAAATTTTGCCTCCATTCCTAAGCAGTAGACTCTGTGAAAGCAACTCTTTGCCACCTATTTTTACATTCATCCACTGGGTCTTTGGCTGAGGGAGGGGGCCCTGGTTGGTTTACATGCCACATATTGTAAAGCATCTAATGAATAATAGATAAAATCCAATTCTTGCAACCAATCAAAACAAAGAAGGCATGGTTTATCAGGTTCCTCGTTTTCTTTTGTTATATTTCCAGCAAATAAAACCCTTCACAATGGGCAGAACCACTCTGCACATGTCAAAGTTACATTCAGATTTAATGCTTCAATCATAACAGCATCCATGTAAATCCATGTAGAATCTCTAATCTGATTGGTTTAATTGATTAAAGGAATATTGATCATATAACCATAGCTACCGGTATATATACATATGCATATAAACATGTCCTATTCAAGTGTGCAAGCAGTTGAGTGTAATTGGTGGGTATCCATAAACCTGTATTGGCCAGTCTGAAAAGTTTCATTTTATTGTGGCTGAAATCTGGCCAACAATCAACATGTTTTTGTGTGTGTGTTCATTACTGTGAAAAAGTCTTATGCATCCTGTTTTTTTATTTATTTTTTTTTTTGCAAAGATCACTTAAGTTAGATAAGATGCCAGTTTAACAAAAGTTGCTGTAGGCTACAGTATTATGTTTTCATATCATACATGCTATTAATATAATTTCATTTATTAAATCTTCATTTAAATGCAAGTTGAAACAACTGCTCAGTATAAGTTGTTGGAGGCAATCGGTGTGTTGGTATCTTTTAGTTCAATCAGAATTGAAATTTATGAAGGTTTTTTTTTTTTTCTTCTTTAAATGTAGGCAGGTTTTAAAATGCAATCTTATGTGAATGAGATATGCAAGAGGCCTGGAGGAGAAGAGATCCCTGTAGAGCGTAGGTTTCTGCCTTACTGTACAGTAACTACAGTATCATAGGTCAAGTCACTTAATAAACAGATTTTGTTTGGTCCCAATTTGCACCAGTATGTTCATAGAGGTTTTCAAAATTATACTATTGCCAAGCTAAGCACTTCATGTCCAATTAAAGCTCTTCTGTTTAAAATCCAAAATGCGTTCTGTAATCTTCGCTCCAGACATCAATAATACAGTCAGTGCTGCGAGTGACAGGTTAATGAACTATCACTTGCAAGTTTCAGGACAGAGAGGCTCCTGAATCAAAGGTTTTGACACATTGCTGAGGCTTAGTCATGACAAGCTGTCAGTGTGGTGCTATCTAATACTCATACCTGCATCTGGAAACAGAGCTTGTAAAAAATAAATTGTGGATTAAAAAACTAATATCCTAATATTTGTCACATGTGCAATTTCTGTATCATTTAAGTGGAAAACCTGTCATTGTGTTTGGCTTGTTTGTACCCCTTCAATGATACATAGAACATAGAAATAGAAAAAAAAAAGTGGCATAAGAGAAAAATCCGTAGAAGAAATTTAAAAAAATCATAAAATTCAAACCAAAAATGACTGAAAAACTGTTTGCAAACATCTGTGTAAGTTTAAGAAATCCCGCTTCCTGCATTATGATTTTTTATTTATTCATTTTTTTACCTTGTAGCACAATGTCGAGACTTAAACAGTCACTTTTTTTTAAAATCTAAATTTGGCAAGATTTCTTCATTATTAAATACTATGATCAGTCTAACCATATTTGTGTATAATTAAATGATGTATACTGTAAGTAATAATGATGAATATCATTTATTAAACATGAAAAAATAATGATTGCAAAATGTAACCACCTCTTTTTAGCAAGTTTGTGCCAAGTTAAGACATCCCACCTTCTGCGTTATGAGCGATTACAAGAATTCTGTCTTGTCTGTGATTGTTTAGAAACCCAACGCATGAAGGCGGAACTCAAACCATGATTTTAAATGAAAGGAAGTATAGGAGTCACTCAGGATATTTGCAAGAGCCCTCAGTGGAGCTGCATTCCATTCCACAATGTACTTGTACTTTAGTAAGTGTGTGCTCCTTAATCCCTTCTCCCTGTGCCAGTTGTGGGAACAAAATTCCACCACATCACCAACACAGCGTCACTTCCTCCGTGTGTTACCCTGGTAACGTAAGCACCTCAGATACCTATTACTGCTACCGAAATATTGAATATTTATTGAAACAAAACTAATAACATTCCAAAATGTATACCAATGAAATGTGTATAACTTGAATGAGTAAATTATTTGATTAAATTAATGATTGATTAATTCCAGGATGCATGGAAAAATTAACATTGTGCATATTGTTTACTGATTACAAGCCTATGGTTATAGTAATGATTTATAGATTTAAATAGATTTTTATAATTAAATAAAAATATCAACGATATTACACCAATTGCATACACATTCTTGTTAAATGAATATTACTGTATGTTGTTCTCTATAATATGGAAAATTTATATATAAAACCCTTTTCATGCTCCATTTTGCATGTGCATTTCCAGAAAAGTGCTGAATCATTGCTCCCTTGTTCCCCACACCCTTTACAGTTCCCCTTAACCTGAGCAGTTCCACTAAATACAGTTTGAAATAGTACTTAATATAGCTGAACACCCTGTGCAATCCATTCTGGAGGGAACTAATTGCCTATTGGCACGCAGTGTAGGACTTGGGCACCGCGTTGCATGGTATGATGTGGCAGCCATCTTGGTAGCTATGGTAGTAAACAAGAAGTTGTGAGAAAGTAGTTTGAGACAACCCATGAAAGAGAATAGGATTTACCATGACAAGTGGCCAAGGAAGCCAAGGACGGGTATTTGGAGAAGACAGAACTTGTAAATAGTTTGCATCCATGCGAGATTCACAACGAGGAGTGGGTCGGTGATCCAGATTTCCGCTAAACACGCTCAATGTGTTTTCTTATCTTGTTTGGGGTGTTAGTGCTTATTCAGCTGAGCAGCTCAGAAATTATAAACCTCTTTATAATAATATGAGCAGAATGTTTACAACATGTCTTACTTTGCGTTTGTGTATTTACCATCTGTTTGTTTAGTTGAGCTAGGCTTTCTAATCTTATGTGCAAAGATCTTATTCATATAATTTAGATCATACAAGGTGTAGGCTGTCAATGGATAAACAGTAGAAGAAGCATTTCTAACATTTTATTAACAAATTAAAGACAGACAGTAGATCAATAAATGTTCATTTATGTACAGTATGTACTGTATCTACCCAGGTCATGCACTCTCAGTGCTCTCTTGTCTGTTTTTTAACCATTATAATGTATACAGTCATGTGAAGCGCTGCTCCAATTTGACACGCAACAATGCCTTAGCGTATTTATATATACATATAAAATATAAATAATAATAATAGAATACGGAGCAAATAGGCTAAGTTGACTACAGCAAAACAATAAATCCAACATGGAGAATTTCACAGAAAGCAACATGACGTCACAATGCCCAAGCACTATAAAGGGGCTGCTTTTTTTCTTATTCATAATCTCATATTTTTTAAAGAAGTTTCTTTTTTTTTTTTTTCTTTTCTTTTTTTTTTTTTACATCCATTTAGGGGCTCTGTACCCTGGTAAATTAAAGTTGGAATGTGATGCATGATACTTCCCCATCCCCTTTTTACAATATTTGAATAGATCTAGAAATATGTGCCATTCCTTGGATATTTGAATTAGAAGTAGTCAACATTATTATAATGAAATGAAGTGTTTTAAATGATCACACTCTCAACCATAGTGACAAGCAATAAAGTTACCACCTGGGCCATGTCTGTGGTTAATGAAAATGCATCAAACGTTCATCATCTTCTTTCAACCTGTTTGCCAATGCTTCTAAACAAATGGCATCATGCATGGTGTGAATGTTACCAGACTTGGCAAGGAAAAAAAATATTTCTGCTTGCTGCTGTCACTATTTCTCATTTAATCGACGTATGAGTTTGTTTGGGGAAGGATCCAGGTTAGCTTGAGGTTTCTAATAATATTGCTGAAATATTGCTGTCTTCATGCTAATGATCAGAAAGCATAGCTTTTGCTGCTGTCTCGTTTGTGACACGGGGTATGTTAGCAAGTTTTAAAACATCATTTTACTCATGTCAGAATGTCAGAATGGCAATGTGGTGCTTCAAAAAAAAGATATTGCATTGCTACGGAAATGAGCACAAAATTTTGTGGCTTCTCACGAAGGCTGCCATTCACCCTGACAGCCGATGTTAGCGTGGCAGTTTAATAAGCAAATATAACGACTGGAAAATGCCAGATACGGATAATCATTTGTGCAGCATTCACAAACAAGACCAGAGCACCTGGTGCAGTGTGCAACCACAAGATAGTCTTTAAGCTTGTTGTGGCTATTTATGGTGTATGCGCTTGAATAGAAAGTGCTTGTATTGTGTTTTCTGACTGCACTTGTCTCAAGTTTCGGCGTGCTCTTTTCGGAGGGGCTTTCCGCTGTGAGATGGGTTTGAGTTATGTGTGTGTGGGTGAGGTAACGCGATTTAGACTGAAGCAAAGCTTAAACGGGAAAAAATAATATTTGGACCAGACATAAGATGCTTAGCATTGACAGCAGTGCCCATACACGCTCGTACATACACAGAGCTTTGTGTAATTAAAGATAAATGATGCTATTCTCTCTCTCCAGTATAGGGAAGGGAAGCATGTCTGCTGCTAAAGCTTTGCACATAGAACATTCTATGCTAATGTTCAGCGTTATTACAGATCCCAATATAACCGGCATGAATCACAAGGATCACTTGTTGTAGCTAGAGAGCTAAAGTTTAATTCTGGTTTTGTCATTTGAATGCACCAATTGTGATCTATGGATTTTTATGACTTCAATGCAGCAATTTTATTATGAGCTCCGATGTCATCAATCCGAGTTTTATTGGCACTTGCCGAATAAAAATGTCTGTAGTTCTGTGAGTCTTAGAAATAATTTGGCATCTTGAGAAATATCCTTTATATCACCTTAGACAAACTTCAACAAATCTGAAAAGAAAAAAAAAAAACTGTTTACGTAACTGCTTCAAATGCGGAGAGACTACAAATGTTGATAAATAGCCAGCTAATAGGTAAATATATAACTAGCACTACAGTATGTTTCACTTGCAGACATCCAACTTCTCCCGGAAGTTCCAGGAGCCTACCGCATATTGATAACAGCTCCCAGATACCCACAAATTATATACAATATCCAAAAAATCTAACTTTTGAAAGTGAAAGAGAGAGATTTATTCTGATTCGTCTCTCCTTGTGATAACGGAACCTATCACTTTTCTTAGTGGGCAAGAAAAGTCTTACATTAAACTCTTTTTGTTGAAACCCCCTCTGTCAATCCAGTTGTATGTCCTGAGTCTTAAAAAAAAAAAAAAAAAAAAAGTCAACAATACATTCACCCCAAAGTACAGTAAACTGTTTACTAGCAGTGAAAATTATGTCAGTTTTGCCTGCTACATTCTTGGCATTCTTCTACATTCTTTGCTACACTGTTAAGGTGAGTTTAAGGTTCAAACTGAGATCAGTTTTCTTTGATCATTTGCATTTGATAACCGCTATTATGTTAACTAACTATGAACTCAACTCTGTATTGAGGCCCTATTTGATGAGATTAGACTTCCTATTTATTTGATTGTAAATAGAATATAAAAAGCACTCCATGACTTGAATGATGCATTTAATATACTGTAGCACAGTACAGGGTAGAATGATACAGTACATGACAACATATATGATGTGATGTGATGTGATATGGGGAAACATTTGAAATACTACAATTTCTGCATCTACCCAAGGTGGTTTACAAATTACAATCATTAATCAAAGAAATATACATGACAGCCTTATGAGGATGATATAAGCATACCTAAATTTTTTAGGGATCACAAAATCCAGACTTTCAGTTTGTTTTTTGTTTGTTTAAATAAGCACTGTGTACATGATATAAGTTATTTAAAACAATACCACGCTATAGATTATTTCTAAATTGAGAGAACAACTGCACTATTTTAATAGTATTTCAATGAATTATACCATATACAGTATAGCATATTGTTATATTATGATGTTGTGCTCTGTTATATATTGTTTTATGTTATGTTATCTTATGTTGTATAGGTTTTTTCCTCCCAGCTACCGAAGTTCAAGGTTGCACAGCATTCTACTGCACATATCTGAACTTTAAGGCCAAAGTACCTTACACTGTACTGTATATGGTTGTGGCCAGTAAATTTGTAATTAGAGTTTATAAAACTATTATTCTGATTAGAGTTTATAAAATCCTTAAAAGGAATACAGTATTGTCTAACTCACAAAGAACTGTATCCACAACCATAATAATTCATGAATATGGGTTTCTTAGAAGCTTCAAAATAGCAGGCAATCAGAAGTGTTCGAGTGAGTGGGATTAGGCAACAGTACTGTATATGGGAGCATGTACAGTAGGATGTGGATGTTAAAATGCGTGTGTATATATATATATATATATATATATATATATATATATATAAAAATAATAACAAAAATAAAAACAGTCATGCACTCATCTCAGATATGACATGGAATAGAATAACGGTGGCTAACCTCCTGCACCCGCTAATATAAAAATGTGATAGAAGGCATCATTCTCCTGCCATTCCGTGCTCGTTATGTCATCAATAGCCATCTCTCTTCATCATCACACCATTACCCTGTTCATGACCTCTCGATGTGTCGCCATAACCTGTCACTTTGAACGCTCTTTGGTGCCATTTTTAAATGATTTTAAAGGTAGAGCCAGCAGTTGCTTTCCGAATCAGAGCATATCTGAGAGAATCCTACTTTCTCTTTAATTCTCATTCAGTCTCTGACTCCATGCATTAAGGCATAGACTTGTACAGATAAATGAGGGTAGTGAATAGCATATTACAGTCAATCAAATCCTAAATCACCTCAAATATGTTTTACTGAGGGCTTCCTGTAGGATTAGTTATTCTATATGCACTCTTTCTGTCCTATCTCCTTCTCTTCATCTCTTTTTATCTCGATCCTGCAATCAGATTTACTGGTTATAGTATTGCATTTTCCCTGCCTAATGCGCATTTCAGATTCTTTGATTCCGTGTGTGTCTGTGTGTGGGTGTGTGTGCATGTGTGTATCCAAATACTCATAAATCTTGGCTGAGGAACACTTTTTCTTTGCCTGTCCCTCCAAGGCGTTTGACCTTTGAGTCCTTCCCCTTTCATTTCTTAAGGAAAGAAAACAAGGAAGGAATAAATAAATGAAATAAAATAGAACGACTTTTCCTGTGATGGTTTAATAAAAGAATACCTCTCTGCCCTCCCTGCATCAATATTTTAGCTTCTGCAAGCATTAAGGAAAACCGAATCGTATTAGCATCCTCATTTACAAAGCGGGCATCAGAGCTTCAAGGCTTTTCCTGAGGGGGGAAAAAAAACATTGTAAATACAAACCCTGTCTAAGATGTTATGTACATGATTTGAAATGCAAAGCTGCTTTAAATGTATAAGGAAGAGATTACCAGCAGCACAGGACATTTTTAGTGAGCGCTTTTAGTTCTGGATATATCATTAAATAAATGCAAACATGCACGATTGTATCATTCTTTTGGTTAGTTTACAGTTCATCTTCTCATTAAGACAATATTTTACACAAAGTGTTCCAGGCTAATCTCTGTGTTAACACTTGAAATGTTAACCCACATGCTCTCAGTTACTAATACCTGCCCCAGACAGAATTTGCTGTCATGGATGGCTTGGCCTCTGAAGCTCCTTGTTGATTCAGCCCTGTGGGGATCCTTGGCCTGGCCGGTCCTGTCCTAATTCCCCCTTGAGGAGCTCTAGGGGAGTTGCAAGGCTCTTTTTCAGTGGGTAGAACTATGGGAATAATCCCTTTGGCCTTAGCAGGGATGGAAAAAAAAATCGTCAACCTAAAAACAGGACAGATGAAAAGAGGCTGACGTGGTGGTCCACACACACAAACGCAGTGGGAATGTATGGATCTATAGGTCGCACTGCAGGAGTAGGTTGAAATCGCACCATGACCATGAGAATGCCCTATACCTCATCCTTTTTTTTTCAGTCCTCAGACCATATGCTTTGGCTATAAATCCAAGCATACCCAATTGCTAAAGGCAACACACAGGATAATACAATAATCTACTTAATGTGAAAAAAAAAGGGAAAGAAAATAGATACTCTACATTGACCAAGTTCACTCTAATTAACTTTACTTTCAACCCCAAATACCACACGAATACAAATAAGCTGGAACATCCTTCAAACAGGCTTTTTCAGTCTGTCTTCAATAAAGATGCAGAATTAAACCTGATATTAATAGTTTTCTCCTTAGACGATAATACACCAGGATCTCAAATGTCGACTTGAGAAAAACAAACGTATCAGTGTCGAAGTTGATTTCATGCTCCATGTTCAGGTGGTATTAAAAACCCACATGCTGACTTAGACTATTTCCCCTCGCTCTTTTTTTCTGCATTTGGCTTTGAGTAAGCCGTGAAGAACGTCGGCCGATGGGGTGCGGGTGGCACGGGGAGTGTGATGATCTCCAAGAGGAGGAATGAGGAGAAAAGGAGAAATAAAGATGAAGGCTTAGTCACTCCTGAGCTAAACTGGGGAAGATGAGGTGACGTAGTGAAACCTGCGGTGCATTGGAAGGCTGTGCTTTTGTGCGTAGCCACCTGGCAGGGCGGAATGGAGGGAGCTAAGCAGTAAGGAGATTAAAAAACAGGAGGAGAGGGGATATGGAGCGGAAGAATGAAGCTCTGGAGGGGAGCGGGGCCTTAAGTGGGGGGCTTTTAGTTTCCTACTGGTTTGGGGTGGATAAGGCTGTTTAGTACCCTGATGGGATCTCGTAAGTGTTAATCTGTGAACTTGACCTAAACCTTTCTTTAATCTTTGTGTGTTTATGTCTGAGAGTTGATGAAAATCTAAACGAATTTAAAAATCATAGTAACCTTTGGAAAATAACGCTGATTCACTGCTGATTTAAATTTCTTATAAACCAAAGAGATTACTTAGCTCTAATTTTTTTCCCTCATTCCTACTGACCAGACTTCAGCATGACACCCAGTAAATTCCACCGTAGCTCATTTATCATGTCTGCGCAGAGGAGAAAAATGTCTGGGAAAAGATAGGAACGCCGAGAGAATCGGCAAATTTTGAGAAGGCGATGATCTACAGTAGAAACTCTTGTGTTTGTAACCCTGACACAGACCTCACAGTGAAAGCTTATTAGATTGCTATCCAATCCTATCATGTACGTTGCGATCCCACAATGCCCTGGGCTGGGGATGGCGCCGGGGTGAATCAAAACCAATGTAATTTGTGTGCTGTTCCGGAAGATTAAAACCAGCAGAGAGACTAGAGTAAAGTAGATATTGAGCAGGACTGGGGGAAATGTGTGTGATTATAGCAGACATTCTAATACAGTCGAAGCCAATGTAATTTAATGAATGCGGTATCAAAACAGTAAAGTAGACTCTTGGGGGGAGGAAAAAGGTTCAATCTTACACAAAGCGTTCTTTAATTTGTCCCACTGGGAAATAGTTTAAAGGTTTTATGTACAGCCTGACAACTGAGGATTTTCCTTTCAGAAAAAGAATTTTACTTTAGAGAATGTACAGTAACTGTTATAAAGTCTTTGCATTTTTTAACATAAATTCTTTCTTCCTCTGTACTTGCAACAACAATATGTGGTAAATAGCGCAATCCCAGTATTGATCTCTCATCATTTCATGTATAACCTTATAACAGCGATTTCTCTTTCACAGAAGGTTTGAAGTAGAACCTTTAGAACTGCTAACTATCCAAAGAACACTTGTTGATATTTTTCTCTTGTCTTAAGTGTATACTTTTACATAAAAGAAAAGAACAGGTCACTGAATAGTGTGGGAAGAGATGATTATTTATTGCACTAGGAAGCATTACAACCTTACAGCTCCAGAGTTTCTGGTTTAGTTCTCAGCATGGGGTTCCTTCAGATTCTTATTTCCACCCATTGTCCAAAAATATGGCAGATTGTGTCAAATTGTCCCCAAGTTGTGACTTGTGTGTTGGCATGGTTTCATGGACAAAACTTTTTTTGTTTTTCTGAACTTGTACCCAGTATTCCTGGGATGTGCTCTATAACCAACCCTGACCAGGATGAAGCATGGGGATAAATAAAAGAATTGTTTGGATAGCCAAAGTTATTTGTAAACCTCTGTAAAATAGAAAAACTTTAGGGCTCTGCATATAGCTTGTAATAGTTTGAGGGTTAACCCTCAAATCATTACCTGCTAGATGCCCCAACTAAGGTTTTGCCTTTTAATAGGTAAAACGTTTTTTTTTTTTTTTTTTAATCTTCCTTAGAGACTTTAATTTCCTTTAATTGTAAGCATGGAAATCTGCGCTAGGGTCCTGAGTGGCGCAGCAGTAAAGTGCTTGTCCTATCATCTGGAGATTGCGAGTTTAAATCCCGGGTGATGTAACGAGCGTCTGCGAGCTCAGGCAAGCGAAAGGAGCAGATAGTGCTGTCCTTAGGATGTGTTGCTCCGAGCACTTGTCACTGCTCTAGTTATTGCATATATCTATATCTGAAATGTTCTTCAAGATCAATAAATGATCTATCTATCTATCTATGTATCTATCTATCTATTGTATATCACTTGTGCTGTAAGATGAGACAGCTATATATGTATATATTTGACTGTTTTTGATAGTTTCTGGTTCCTATTGAGATATTAATTGCAAAATATTTGAATTGAAATCACCAGCTAAAATAAGAGAACTGCTATGTATTTGCTATAAGTTTGCTCTGGGGTTAGAGAGAGAGAGAGAGAGAGATGGGCGGGGGTATCGTTAATGAGTAACACATTAATGTAAGAGTCCAAGGACACTTTAGCTCCTATTCTTACACAAGTGCTACTGACAAAGAAACCTTCTGGGGGGTTTTCCCCATCAAACACATTACATGTATCATTTTTCCCACAAGTTATATTTTTAAGCCTTTCTAAAGAGGTAGCGATGTGTTTCGGGTGGTTGCCGTGACAGCCTGTCTCCGTGGAGACTGGGCACATTTTGAGTGTGCTGCCTTTGATTACCTATTCGCAGAAATGCCAATCTCTAATAAAGCGGCTATATTCCGCCATCACAGTTCTCTTTGTGACATGGCTGGTTTAGCATGCTAGTGCACGTAAAACTCAATATCGAATGTGTACTGTAGCTTTGTCTTTGGAGCTGTACCAGTACCTGTTTCAAACGACTTCAACACATGGTCTAACATAAATGTTTATTCTGTGAATGTTTCTATATACATACTGTAGGTATACAGGTTCAAGAACAAGTGGAAATTGTCATTCAGTAGGGGACACATGTTTGCCAACAGCACAGCTTGTTTTTTTCATACTTCTCAAGTAAAAGTGCTTTCCTTAACATATGCCGGTCAACCTCTTTTAAGGTCTTCTCAAAAAGAAGACACAAAGAGTTGGCATTTCGAGCCAATGCTTTGATCATCACTCCAGTTCTGTAGAACAGCCCTTACTATCCCTAAGAAAGACAGCCTTAAATGAATAAAAAGCCCCCGGGGTTCTTGGGAAGCTCATATTAGGACCACACAATCAAGAAAGTAGGATTGCAGCATAGATGCCATGGCAACTGTACACGGTGGGCAGTGCTATTTAGTGTGGAAAACCTGCACCAATGATACACTGACCTTTAGCTATGACTAATAACCATTTGAAACCATCACAGTGTTCGAAAAGGAACACTCAAAGATGAAGAGATTTGTTTTGAGTAAAATAAAAGAGCCCAAGATTTTTTTTTTAAGCCATGTATATGTGTATGACCTCACCCCAACATTTTTTTTTTTCTGTGGCGTCTTTAGCATCACCTTTGGCACGCTGTGCTTTAGAAGCTCATTTCTCTCCCTTTGCCTTTCTTAAAGGCAGAACCCATGCTAGCTTTGTCACAGGTGAACTATTGCTGGTTTGAAAAAAATAAATAAAAAAGGAAAGAAAAGTAGAATAAGAACTGTAAGAGAGAGGGACAAAGCAATGCTCATAAGAAAGCAAGGGTCTCGCACAGCATGAGGCTGAGGTAGCCTATTATTTGCCCCCTGAAAAATGGAGAAACTCTTACAGATGGCAAAGAGGGAGCACTTAGGACCAAAATGGGCCCTCACACTGTACTATAAAGTGTACCCAATCCCCTGCTGAGTCTCACTCTCTCTCTCTCTGTCTCTCTGTCTCTCACTCTCGCTCTCTCTCTCTCTACCCCACATGGAGTCATACTTAAGCTGGACAGAAATTTTTCTCTCCATATTAAAGGAATTTAATATATATTTTAGGGGTGCTGCTACCATTCTTTGTCCTGGTTAATGTTTTATTAATTCATTGAGTTGGGACATTTTGCATAGTGCACTGTTTTTTTGCCCGAGTGTGAAGTGAATTTTGTGTGAGGCCCATAACACCCTTAAGAAAACAGATATTAAATT
>JAQMYL010000035.1:6663556-6677296 GCA_030014365.1 Clarias pachynema
TTTCTGTCTAAAACTCCTATGTATTAAAGTGTATTAAGCAAATTTTCTTTCCTAACATCTGACCTTATCATAAGATCCAGAGGCATTTTGATAAAAAGAAATTTCAGGCATGCTGTAATACACTCAAGTCAATTTCGTTTAAATGTCAATGCCACTGGCTGTCAAGCCCTCGCTCTTGACATATACACTTGTCGTACCTATTGAGAATATGTAAAGCAACATTAGTAGTGATTGTTTTCAGAAAGCAAATGGCTCAGTGTACAATTCCAGTCATTTATGATAACCATTGCTGCCGGCTTTACACTAGCTGATTTCAACAGAAAACTTGAAGGGATATTTAAACTGGGTTCTAACCAAGTCAGCATGTGGTACTGCTGAATGTAATCAAAACTCTTATTTTGCGGAAACCAGTGCATGCTTCTCACACAAGTCAGCAGTAACCCCTTAAATGAGTTGACCACAGTGGTATGAGTAGATGAGTATTAGATTTACATTTTACTTATCTGCCAAGCATGTTTTTTCCCCAAAAAAATCTTCACAAGTAAGGAAGAATCTAATTTAAGCACTGAACCACTAGAGGTGCTGAAAGTTTCCTTTTAACTGACCAGAAACAAGTATTATGTAGTGCTAGAAATTCTTGTACAATTCTAAGCACAATGGTTAGAACCGCAAGAGGTGTTAAAATCTTGCAATTACAGCAAAATAAAAAATTGAAAATGGGTTTGGGGAAATTGAGTAAAGCAACATCAGCACTGATTAATGTAAAAGAAAAGTGAAGACAAGCTTTAGGACTTGCATTTGGAGTAAATAAAAATTCTGGCATGACAGAATGTTATGCTAGATTACATTCTGTTGACATACAGATTGCATAAATTTCTCAAAAATTTAAAACATCCATCAGCATGGAACAGGGAAGATTGCTTTCAGTATGAGCTTGCAGATGTCTGTGTATGGTTAGGGTCTTTGTTACAGCCATGTCCAACCAGAGAGCAGGATTAGCCATAAATAGGATGGCTGTAGAATCTAAAGCTAAATCAAAAGAAGGCTAAAAAATAAAACAGAAAATAGAAAATCCTGCCATGACAGAATGGTAATTAAAATTATGTAATAGAAATGCTTTCATTTCTGATTAATTTACAATTTAAAATTGAGTTAAAATGATAGACTGATAAATAGATAGATAATGTATCAAGTAATTTATAACAAGTAATTTAACAAATATACATTGTGGTAATGCAGTACTGGGTGTAAACATTATAGATATGAGCATCAGGCTTCAAGGGAATTAATGTAGCAATACAGTGGAAACATTGTAAAAAGTGTGAATGCACTGCAAGTGTTCAAGCACAGAGATGAACTATTGTACAGTGTGATCCCTCTTTCTAAAGCAGACCTGAATTTGTCTTTGAAAAAACGAGCTTCAGTGTTTCACCAGGAGGTCATAGAGGGGACACTGTTTTTTTTGTCCACCATGACTGTAAGTTTATTGAGTGTTCTCTTCTACCACAATTTTAAAGAGGGACAGTGAGCAGCCCAAGACTGAGTAGCCCTTCTTGATTTTTATTCCCCATAATCCAAGCTTTAATGCCTTCTTCCTCTCTCTGCTGTGAAGAGAACTACACTGACTAACACAAACTGCTACAAGCTCTGTAACATCTTGGTGCGTATGTATATACATTAGTTTGGGTTCAAGCCCTAGCACCACCAAGGCCTTAAACTCTCTCTGCACCGTGACTTCTTATAAACGTCCCTCCAAGTTTCCAACAAACTGGTATATGTTTTGGGATTACTGTACTGCACTGACACATAAAAGCTTCTCTTCTTTTCTCTTTAGTTATCATCTCTAAATGTATCACTAAGGGCACACTTTTTCTAAGAGGCTTTACTGTATTTTTGACTGCAAAAAAGAAAAGACCGGCTGTTTGACATCTGACATGTGGCATCACATGTGACATGTCCCGGAATCAATTTAAGATTCTTAAATTAGGTAATTTGTAAAGAAAAAATATATATGTTTAGTTAAAATGAAATGAAACCCCCTTATAACTGGCAGATTGAATTGGATGTCCTATGCCAAGAAATATCAACAAAATCACAAGTCAGCCAGCAAATGCAATGAATGTTACTATCATACAGCCATCCCACCCTTGAAAAGTCTTCAGTTCTCACTGAGACAGCACTTATTTTGAATGACAAGTCAACCTGGTTTTTATCCAGTGTTCAACGAACCAGTCATTCAATTATTTTTTTTAAATGATGTAGCTTAATCAAGACTAAAGGAATTACTGTCATCATTTCTAGCATCCTCAATAGAAGTCAATAGTACACATGCTGGTCTTAGTGAGTATGATTGGCAGTATGATTGGCAGTATCATGGTGTCTGTCACTTATTATGGTGACAGGTTGACTAAACCTCTCAGATAATCTATGCCTATGCTGATGGAGTTGTGGCCAGAGTTCAGTGTAAACATTACTGAGTTCAAGTACTGTACTGTAATGTAGACGTATGCCAAAAGACCTGCTCCTTGGGAGTCCAAGTACAACAGGATAATGATGCCACTGGGCATCAGGGCACACAGGGCTGCTGTATGCATCTCAGGGTAAGGATGAAAAGAAGAACTTTAAATTGGAATCCCTGCTCTTGAAATGTTAAGAAAGTGTCTGTGTTCTGGACCAGTAAAAAAAAAACTTTAAAAAGTAAAGTCCACTGAAGTCAACCAGTGAAAGTACATTTGACAAAAAAAATGTGTTTACAGTGTTCATTTACATTCATTCAACAATTCGTCTATTTACTGTACTGTGGGTTGTACATATTTACATTTTTTACTTTAAGTTATCAATTGGTGCATTCAATCCCCAGTATTCAACTAATAACTGTACAAATAGCTGTGAAAAATAATCAGAGTGAAAATGGGACAGTCTGACCTGAGTCGGCCTGATTGGAATGAATTTCCTGTTGGGTCCTTTAAACCTTTGATAATTCATTCGACAGGTAAATATTAACCATGTAAACACTATCTGATAATCTCTCTCCTGTGGGAATTAATCCATCTTTTTTGCGCATGTTCCCTCACATGGGTGATGTGATGAGATATCTAGAAGGAAATTTTATTTTCATTCCCAGTTGGTTAAGTCCTTAAGAACAATTATCTTTCACCTGTGCTTACTTTCATTCACTGGTCTCTGGCTGAGGAAAGGGTACTAATTGTCTTGGCATTTAATACATAGTAAAGCAACTAAACAATCATAGATGATGCTGTATTCTTGCAAATGTTTATAAAGATGGGATTGAACAGAAAAGAGGCGAACCCTGACCTAAGCGTAAACTTGGAGAAAATACTTTGTCCACATCAAAAAAAGCTAGATTTAAATCAGATGCTTAAAGCACATATAAATGTACATCCCATCGGAACATTGTCCATGTAAACAGTTAGTTTGGAGTGTCTAATGAGAGTATTTCCCTCAGAAAGAAATATCGTCCATGTAAAGATAGACTCAAACACTGACTCTCTCACTGAACAAGGAAGACTCAAATCTCAATCTTGAATAAAAAGTTCCAAACAAAAAAATTATGATTCACCAATGATCTACAAAATGAAAAAGGAGACAATCTTACTCATGAACTGAAGTGGCATGCAGCTTCAAATATGCCTTGTTTAATTGATGGATAAATAAATGAATAAATAAATAAACCTTAAACCTGGACCACATGTTCACACTAATTTCCCATGCAGTGACATCATTGCCAATCTGTCCTTCCAATTTATGATATGAATTCATGGCAGACCCACATATCCAAAAGTTTGTGTGTAACATGCCATCACATCCATATTTTTTTCTTCTTTAAACTCTTACTGAAAAGTTGGAATCGCACAATTGTCTTTGGATGCTGTTGGACTTCACTTCGAGATAGCCAAATATGTCTCCAGATGACTATTCTCCTATGCACAAAGTAAGCTCCATGAAGACATGGTTGATGTGGACGAACTTGAAAATCCTGCACAGAGCCCTGAACTCAATCCAACTGAATGCGTTTGGAATGACAACTGCACCCAATGCTCTCTTGCCTAAAATAAGTCCTGATCTGTAGCTGAATGGAAAAGTCCCTAGTCATTCACAAAAAAGTAAAAAAAAAAATAAAAAAAACAGTGGTGGAAAGCCTTCCCAGAGGAATGAAGGTTATTATAATAGCATAAAAGACTAAATCTGGAATGGGATGTTTAAAAAGCACATGTGTGTGTAATGATCAGGTTCATATTTGTTTTCTCATATAGGGTAAAATGGAAAGTTAGCAGTGAGCAATAACATTTTATTACATCATTATTAAGAACCTCATACAATAACAGATAAAATGACGAATGCTATTATTGTTGCCACAAGGAAGTAGTGCTTAGGTGGAACATGAATGAACAAAATGAACACACACAGAGGGACTTGTGCTGAGAGCTTGCTGTACTCCACATCCAAGTGGTCTTGAAAGATCTTCTAATTTTTTCCAGTATTTGCACAGAAAACATTCAGTTGTTCTTTGAATTTGTACCCAGTCCAGATGTTCTTGAAGTCCTACAGAACCCAACAAGGGTGCTATTTATACTAGCAGAGCATTAACAAATTAGTCACATGCTGTCGTGCATGCTGTTGCCCTGCTGGTGTTTTTTATCTAAAGAAAATGCCAGGGCATGACAGACAATACTAATTTAAGTATGTTAAAGCAGAGCATTATTAAAGACTCATGTGCTTAATCATGTAATTACTTTATTTACTTTATAAAGGAAGAAATTGAAAATTATCTGGGATTCTTTCCTAAATTATCCACTCATCTACTTCAATTATGCCCCATTAGTCTGTTCTGTTCTATATCTACTCTTTTTCCTGTCTATCTTCCCACCCTGTACGTGTCTCCATTTCTCTCCAGCGTTATCATTGGAGTCCGACAGGCTTGTTTATACGAGTTAAAGAATCAGATGGAATTTTGGCAGCGTTTCACTCTAAACATACTGTACATGTGCTGATGTAATTGATCCTGCACAAACAGCACTGAGAAAAGAGAGGGGTGGAACAAGACACTGGCAGAAAAGGTGGACAGGAGGTTAGTACCCAGATGGTAGCCTATCCTTTCTTTCATGGTTTCCTGCTTTTATTTTGGAAGATCCTTTTTGTCCTGACAGTCCATGGACAGAATGGTTCACTGAGGTGTTTTGCTTTATGCTCCTGCTGGTAAAACTGACCTTGAAACCTAGAGCTTCGGAGGGAATCTTCCAGATGTTCGGTGTCAGAAGTTTGTGCTTGTATAGCAGTCTAAACCACTGCTTGTGTTTGAGCACACATCAAAGCATCTTTATTTATAGGCAGTGGAATAGATAGCGGGTGCTGTCAAGGGAATGAATATAAATTGTAGGATGAGACTAAAAAGAAAAATAACGCTTCTGTAGATGGATATAGAACAATAATTCTGTGTGCATTTTTCTGCCTTGTTTTTATGCAATTTGTTATTTATAATAATTACAGGTACAGGTAGTGTAGGCTGGGGCCAAACACTGTCTAAATTCTGCAAATAACTCAACATCAAGATGGATGTCTTGGCTATAATTTGTAATTTTCCATGGTGTTTTATGAAATGTTTAACTATTACACTAAATAATATAATTTGCACCTTTACTATGTACAGCACGAAAGGTACAGATTGAGATGTGTGTGTCTTGTGGCCTCTATTATAAAACAAATGTTAACATCTCCGTCTTGACAGGCAGTTTGTCTCATCTAGTTTCTAGCAGATAGAATAATGACCAGCAGAAAACTTATATTTGACATAGCACACAAGTGAAATATGGCAATCTCAAAGGTTGGACTTGACCTTTAGAGCTAGCGTCTGGCATGTTTGACATTTGGCAGTGGTCACTTCCACACCTCAGACAACTTAGCTGCTCAGCTGATGATGGACAATGTCCTGCTTCTCAAGGCCACGCAAACATTCCTCATGTTCATATAATTATTTATCATACTGTAAGCGTGTGTAACAGGGGCAGCACGATGACTTAGTGGTTAGCACTGTCGCCTTTTACCTCCAGGGTCCGGGTTTGATTCCTGCCTCTGTGTGCATGGAGTTTGCATGTTCTCCCCATGCTTGGTGGGATTCCTCCCGGTGTTCCCAAATTGCCCTTAGTGTGTGAATGTAAGTGTGTTTGTGTGCTCTGCGATGGATTGGCACCCTATCAAGTGTGTACCTTGTGCCTTGTGCCCTACGTTTGCTGGGATGGGTTCCAGGCCCCCGCAACCCTGATTACAGGATAAATTGCCTTTTGAGATTTAATATACTGTAATTCATAGTTGGCAACATACAGTAGGTAATGTGTATTCTTCAAATGTCTTAGACATTTAAATGGTGTAGGAAAAAAATATTATAAATCTAATAAATATGCTTTTGTATATAAATATAATTTGTATCTAAATGTATAAAGATATGTATCCAGATTTACAGTGCAAAAATGTCATCTATGATATCTTGAAAATGGTAGGATTTATATACAATTTTTTATATATAATACAAATATATAATTCTGAAACATATTTTTGGACATATTAAACCATTTTCAAGCATAGATTTCTCTTTGTATTGGCAGCTAATTTATTCCATGTTAAGGATTTTTTTTTCTTAGAAAGAAGCAAAAGTATCCTGCCAATAGAACATGAAATTTGTGCATAAAAATATTAAAATCTACTTGAAAAAATAGGCTTTGTAATCTTATGCTTGATTTATTGTAATATAGTAAACAAAATAGACTAGATTTGAGATATCACATGCTAATGACCTTTTTTATTGCACTGCACACTTGCCCTAACTAGTTTAAGAGATAAGAATATATACCATTAAAAAAAATAAATAAATAAAAAACAGTTGGTGAAATAAATCTAAAATCATAAACAGTAAGTCAGTATAAATATAATATAAATATCGTCCAGAAACAGTAGATTTTAGTTTGAAAATGTTCTGACCATTTTCATTGGCTTAGTGTGCCTTTGGTTTACTTGCTATAAGATAATATTTCATATCAAATGTAACCTCTTTAAAAATAAACAAGTTAATATGCTAATATGGATAAATATTGTTTCCTGGTGGATATGCCTTTGGAAAGGAGTGAAACATCTTAAAGCAAACTATTTCATCAAAGAGACAAAGACAACTAAGGAACGATTCGCTTTCATGAGTGAGTTTAACAGTTGCATTGGCCTTTCAACTGACATCAAAAACACTGGATGGAAAAAGACTCGATCCTTCAGTGAACTTGTTTCTTTGTAGGAGACCTTCATGGTGGAGATTTCTGGCAAGGGATTTTTTTGGCTCATCTGCTCCCCATGGACTTTTACACTTAACTGGAAGTTCTGAGGTCTTTGGTCAGTAAAGAAGTGAGCTCAGTGTTTTTAGATACCACCATCACATTCCAAGTATTTCTACCACTTCCCATGTTTTGCACAAATTCAGACTTTTTACATAAAATAAAAATGATACTTTAAGACATTATCTGGACACGTGGTACTGTACTGTAGATATTATAAAAATGAACTCATGACTATCAGTCCATTGAGAATTAGAGCAAGAAAGGTGGGTTGCTAGGTTTAATTAAAAAGTGTGCAATTTCTAGTTTAAGATTTGTTTTTTTACCTTGGAGAAGATATTTTATAGAGGAATATGTTGGAATGTTTAATTCTGCATTTAATCTACATTTGTACCCTGTTTGTGTTTTAAGGGATTTGGGGAGTTTGGTCAGTTGCACCCGTTTCAATGAAGGGTTTGCAACAAATAATATTAATGATCACTATTGATCACTATGTAACACTGGGTAGGAAAAAGACACTTTTAAACAATAAAAGAAAATCACTTTCAAGTACTTTTCATCATACAGTACTAGCACATTTGTTCTGATGTTATTCATTCCAAGCAGAATAATTGTTTTCAATTAATTTTTGTTTTTAGTAGAAACCTTACAGAGCTTTATTCTCAAAATGACAATCACGCACTGAACCTGGGAAAACCATAGTGAACAAAGAAGAGGTAAACATTGCATCATGGCTGAGAAGAAACTAGAAAAGCATGTCTTGGTAATTGAGTGGGCCAAAGGAAACAGGCACAGAGGCATGTTTGTGAAACACAATCCACAAAATATACCAGGGAGTTGCAGCTCCAGAGGGCCAGGAAGCTAGATTTTTGATTGCACAGACATATAAACAACCAACTAACTAAATACAATCAGTTGTTTCAGATATTTTCGGAGTAAAATTAGCTGATTTACTGATTTGTCCCCGTGCCAATTAAGGCTTCAGTTGGAAGTAAGGACAGTAAGGAAACATATACAGCAAGGACCTAATAAATAAAAAATAAATGAACGACTATGTACTACTTTTTTTTTTCTAATACAAATAAACTTCAACCAAAACTAAAGAGAAGTATTGACATTAAGGTGGAACACTAGGACAGCATGTAAAATTGTTGTCTCACAACTCTGGGCCCCGAGTTCAATCCTTATCTCAAGTTATGTAACTCAGAAGATAGCATTTTCTTGTAATGTCTTTGTGGAGTGGCCTGTGGGTTGATTGTTTTCTCCTAATGACCACAGAGGTAGGCAAATTGCTATGATAAATAGGCTTTGGATGTGAACCCAGTGTTAAACACAGTTCCCCCAAATCACAGTACTGACTAAAATGTAGCAGTTACTGAGGAATGCATGACTGTATAAATGGATAATAAGTATTGACATTTCAAGTCATATCTGACTAAGCAGACAAACTCACTGTCCATTGCACAATTAAATTCATGGACAGGTTTTTCTTCAGCTTTCCTCGATGATGGTTTCTTGCAGTTCATTTTCCAAGGAAATAAGGTGCTGTTACATTAATGAGCAGAGATTCATCATCATAGAGTTGCCAGGTAAAAGGAAGAATAGTAGGCAGGGGGCCTTACTACCCATTTGCTTCAGGCCCATAAGCGATTCACATATAATTAAAATCCAAGATGGAGAGAGTGTTCTTTACACCAAGTTTTTTTTTTATTATTATTAATGCAGATGTATGAATGTGTCTTGAAATCTGAACTTTTGGCCTAAACATAGCGATGCACGGGTAGCTATTACGTACAGCTATTACGACATTCATTTTAATTTAGAAAGTCATTATCTAAATTGCACTAATTTGTCAGTGTCTTAATTAATACAAAAATGAGAAATTGACAATTGCGTAGAATAGCCAGTTAGAGGCAGAAGCTAGGGTGAGAAATGTTTCCTGATCTGGCTGGCCCTGTGCCACTGTGAATCACGTTATCTTTCATGAGAATGGAAATGTGTCATCGGTGTTAAAATAATCAATTGAGACCCTTCCCTGTATTATGAGATGTAATTGAATAATTACTTTTTACATTCTTACTTTCAGCCAATTGACCTCCATTAACATTGACTCTTGAGACAAAGCGAGTCGCGTCTATCTTCCTGACAATAGGCTGGGTTAATCCTGCAATCACGCTAGTGGTGAGCTTGTGGACACTCGTACGTATGTCCACACGCACCTTCGGCAGATGATTGAAATCGGCAGTCTTTTAGCGCTTGACATTTACACAAAATTCACCAGACGAACCCATTTTAATATTCAGACAACCACATGAACACACATTTCCAAAACAAAGCTGCTAAACCTGTGTGGGTGGTGCATAGCGTGTTCAAATGCATAATCCTCGTTCCCTCAGCTTCATACTTTATCTCTCCTGTTCTCAAGTGCACACAACCAGACAGAAACACATACGCCCACACAGACCTTGGTTTTCATGCTTAAGGGAGAGGGTTAAGCGCTGTCTCAATTAGTTTTGGAGAGGCTGAAAGAATGGAAATGAGGAGTGGCACTGCTTATGCGAGAGATATCTTTATTCATTCAAGTCCTGCTGGTGATTGGCATGGCCTCCAGACGTGCTTTCCCTCTGCTCAGGAAGTCAGCCAGATGTTATTGATATTCACAAATGTCTGCGATTTGCATTTGAACGCTTGCTGTCACCCCCCACATATCATACAGAACCTACCTGTGGCACACAGTTCAAACAGCAGGCGGATGGAGGCCGAATGTCATCTATCAGGATGTGATTGTTGAGGAGGAAGTTGGTTTTGTTGTGTCTGCTTGTCTGTGCCCTTATTCGAGGGTGGAATTTATAATGCCTATCGTCAGTGTGGGACAGTATTTTTTTGTGTGTATTATTTTTTAACCTTTATCCTTTTTGTTTGCATTCATAATAACTATATTACTTGTTCTCTGTGTAAGTACAATATGTAAGAAAAATATGTAAGAAAAAAAAAAAAAACAGCCAGAAGTCACAGATACAAAGAATTCATAAAGGTGAGATTTGTTGTTGAGCTGAATGATTAGACCATACATCAGTAATGTAATGTGGGAAAACACTTGGAAAATTTTGCTGAGAAAAAACAAAAAACAAAACTGACTCAATGGATCACCACAGGACTCCAACAGGGATAGATGGGCACTAAACAAGAAAAAAAAAAAACTGCAGGTTTGAAACTTTCCACAGAAATGAGCATCTCTGTGAGCAGGTTTTGACAACAGCTATATGTTTTAACCTACACAAAGAATTCATAACCCTGCAGCATTTTATGACTGTAATCCATGTAAGGAGTGTGCTATCCACTGAACAATAACATGAAATTCTTTTCCTGCCACAAGTACATCAGCAGATTAAAGTGGACTATATATACATACATACATCTACATATTGGAATAGTGTTGCTCACATTTGTGAAAAATGGCACATAGTACTTTTCTCCCTTACAGTAGCTGTACAGTACCTGTCATGCAATAGTGGGATAATTAGCTTGTGGGTGGAAAATGGCAAATCAACAAGTTAAGCAAAACTTGAACTGGTTATATAGTTCACTAGCACTTAAACTGCCTGGCCAGAAAAAAAAAGAAAAAAGAAAGTCTCAGACTCTAATATCTTCATTTATCACATTTAGCTTAGTTCATGATTCACATTGGCCATGGCATCGGTTCAACAACCTTATGCAGCATCATAACATTTATTCCAGCTTTCAGATTTACAATTTTTTGGCTGAGATCTTGTATTGATGACAGTTGAGTCAAATCATTCCATAAAGTCTTCTCTAGCACATTTCTCCCAAAGAATTTTAGTGGTGGGCAATTTATGTCTGAAAATGGATCCTTCCACTCCCTGAACCACTCTATTCCAGATTGAGCCTGATAAATCTTGGCATTGTCTTCCTGGAATAAACTCGTGCCACCAGGAGAAAAAAAAAAATCCATATATGGTGTGGCCATGCGGTAACAAATTCTGACAATAATAAGGGAAAAGAAGCACGCTCAAGCCACCTGGGGACTTTCACCCCAGGATCTACGTAAAATGTTGAAAGAGTTAAAAAGACTCAGGATTTAGACAAATTTTTAACTGGAAATACAAAGTAAAATGTAAAACTCTGCACAACCAGCTCCCAATGGATTAAACAAGAACCCAATATATTGTTGGAGACACAGGATACCATTCAAGCCTTAATAAGTCATTTCAAAACAATAAAGAAAAAATACAAATGGGCGTTGTACAATTGTAGAGGAAATCACATTTCCTGGGCCGAAGGACTAAAACACCCTTGTGTTTCCTGGTGCCTAGATGCCTCTCACAAACACACAAACTCATGCCCACTTCACAAAGCTGCAACGAATAGTCAGGTGTGATTTACTACAGTACCACCAGTACCATGTATTGTACCAATATACAAGGGAAAACAAAAGAGAAGATTTTTAAGGCCCAAACTATAAATTGGGCTCTCTCTATCCAATATGGCAGAAATGGAAACACAGCAATCTAAATGGGTCAAAAATGAAATCAGGAAGTTATAACAAAGAAGAGAAGAAATAACCAAAAACATAGAGAAAACAGAAATAATACTTTGTAAATTACGAAAAATCAATAATTAAACTACTGTACAGTAACGCACACAATGAAAGAATAAACCAATAAATTGTACTATGAATGGCAAAGCAAAAAAAAAAAAAGCTAAACTAAGCAGCACAATAAATGAAAGAGCTGTGTTATCACAGACAGAAAAGGCTAATGTAACAGCCAAAGTAAGCAAGCAGGCAGAGCCAAAAGATCCCGGTAAACAGTAGCATAAAAGAAAAGGAAAATAGAAGAAGAGGCAAAGTAGGACAAAAACAAGTAAAAAAGTAAAAACAACACAAAAGAAGGATGGGTCAAAAGTAAAGGCAAAGAACAGAAAAAGAAGGCAGCAGTTAAAGCAAAGCGTCCATAAAGACAAGTAACAGTGGTGACGAAGTAGCCGTGAAAGAAAAACAGCCTAAAAGGGAAAGCAGCACCAGCCAGTCTGTGCTGACCTCTATTAAAACAATCACATTAAGACCACAAGTAATTACAACTTGTATCAATAAATCTGCTCGCATTTACCTTAGTATCCTCTGAATATTACCCTAATCAAGTATAGTGTCAACTCAGTATTGCTTGCTACAGACCTACAGTTGATTAAACCAGTCCAGTAATTAAATACCCACATCACAATATCTCTTCCAATATACTGTACTTCCTATAATTCCTAATTAAAAAAAAAAAAAAAACTATGAGAGCAAGAAGAAATGGGATGGGCAACTTCAAATTAACTGGTTATCTTCCGAGCAGTGTTTACATTTGAAAAAACACTCCCTCTGCATTGAACAACACAGGCCTAAAATACAATATTGACGACATCCGTGCACATTCAACATAGAAAAAAATTAATCAAAACAAAAATCACCCCTGCTACAAAAAAACAACAAAAAAAATTATGTCATAAAAAAATACCTACAGGAGAAAATCACACAACCAAGCACTCTGGAACTTGAGTCCACATATTACCTAACATTTCACATCAGACACAAAGGCGATAACGAGCTAGAGGGGAGACCTACGGTGGCTGCAAGGGGGAGCAATTATGACAATGACAGTCTCTGCAAGTTATAATGGTCATTCAGTGCATTCTTGTAGTGAGCTAACTTCATCTTATTGCCACATACTGTAACATTCCTAAGCCTAAACCTGTCCAACTGAAGCAACCCCAGATCACAACACTGCCACCAGAGGCTTGTACACTGGCCACTATGCATGATGGGTGAATTGCTTCATGTGGTTCCCTTCTTACCCTGATGCACCCATCAGTTTGGAATAGACTCAATCTGGACTCATCAGACCACATGAACTCTTTCCATTGCTCCAAAGTCTAAAAAAGACTTTGAAAAGAAGAAAAGAAAAGCTACTCCCTGCATCACTTCGGGTTAAAAGAATTATTGCTAGCTGAAACAAATTAATCACTGCAGTAATTATCCTATCAAAGACTCAGTGTATTATACTCTCTGAGAATTCACACCCGTATTTGTAATTTGTGTCTCCTTTTTTTTCTCCATGGTAATCTGATAATCTAATTTTCTTTTATGTAAACCCTAAGAACTCATTCTCATAGCTTTCTTTGTTACACATATTTACCCTGACAGTGATGTGGCTTGGTTACAGCATGCTTTTTTCAGCTTTGCCCATAGCACTTAACACAGTGTCTAAACCTGCAGTACTGAATACTTATGTTTCTCATCAAGGATGCAACTCTCAATGTCACACTAGACCAGTGGTTCTCAAACTTTTTCTGTCATTCCCCACTTAAGGGGGTGAGCGAATTTTCAAGCCCCACTTGTCAACAA
>JAQMYL010000035.1:6678325-6688885 GCA_030014365.1 Clarias pachynema
GCGTTATGAAGTCTTTACAGAGCAGAAGTAGCAGAAACATCTCAATATCAACTGTTCAAAGGAGATTAATGCATTTTCTGGACGCCTTCAGCATTCCTTTACAATGTAGAAAGAAATAAAAATCAGGAACCATCATGGAGTCAGAAAGTGACCCCAAACTTTTGAACGTTAGTGTACTGTATACACAATGTTGTGCTAGGTATAAAAAAAGGAATGTTTATTTTATTTAAAAGAATTACTGTTATTTATTTTAATGAAAGTACTTTTGCACTACTTTTACATAAGTATAGTTTGTCAATTGTGATATTGAGATTTACTCACATACAGTAGGTAAGGACTAGAAAAGAAAGCTTGCAGACACTGCTTTTGGCACTGTTTGATGCCCATAAAAGCCCCATGCAAAAATCTTGCTTTCATGCTTGTTAAAATGTAGCACCTCAGAGGGTTAAATGTTTTGCTTTCTGTAAATGGCATAAAAAATGTCATGCACCTCAGGTAAAAAAAAAAAAGTAATACTTTTATTAAAAATGGAATGTTATTTAGCACAACACATGAAAAAAAAACGGGTAAAAATTTCTGTCACATCACTTGCATCTGATAAGAAAACCGAAATGCAAAGTGAACGCTTGTTGTACTTTTTTTTTTTTTTCTTTTTTGATTTGAGCTCAAAATCAGAAAATGAACCGTTATCCCTTTTTTTGTACTTAGGTTTTGGAAATAAATATTGAAATAGTGTAAAGCATCTGTGATAGATAAATTTTGATTATACTGTATTTAAAATAAAGCTTTCAACAATTTGTATGCAGAGTGCCAAAGTGCACAAATTCAGTGTTTGACGCAAAATTCAAGCAAAACTGACAAGGTGCTACATATGTGTCCTTGCCATTTATCCTTAATTAATTAAAAAGAAAAACAGCCATACGTTTTCAATATGCAATAATGTAAGCATCTGTGATTTTTGTAATTAATGTAAAAGTTGTTATATGTATATGATATATATCATATATTTATGATATATATCATTACAGTATATCATATAGCACAACTCAGTTTTTGCACAAACACACACTGCGCACACAATGTAGGGTGCACCAACCCTGTTCAACTGATGACACCGCACCTACTGAGCTTCAAACCACAAATCCGCATCATTCACCGAGAATGTGCTTTTACTGAGCGCAACTTAACCAAAGAACTGTATACTTCTGTTCGCTTAAAAAAATTTCATTAAAAAGAACTTCCCGTGTGTTCGGTCCATGTGCCAGACCCACTACGTTGGTGGAGAAAGCAGACAAATAGAACTGAATCGGGCCAACAATGGCCCCTTTTGGAGTACTTGGGACACCTGAAATTAGCATTCAACAGCAGGTGTTTCTCAAACAGATCTTGTAAGGTTTGCAGGCTACAGCCACTGAGCTTTCTCACCTCCAACACCGCTCAGCGCAAAAGGTTCCCCTCCCTAATCCACACCGCAATGCATGAAATCTGCCTATTAAGCTCAGTGTGGACTGAGTGCTCCGAGATCTGCCGAGAGGTGAATGAAAAGCAGTAGGAATGAGACAGCCAGTGAACCTGCGAGAGATAACGAGCACACTGAAATGCACATTAAACACGATTTCGCTCGGACAAGAAATGACAAGACTCCCCAACAAGTTTTCACCAAGACTCTACTTCACACTATGCAAAGAACCGGCTCCTGTGCCGCTCCTGGAATCCCTGTGTGATCAGCCGATGCCATCAAGAGAACAGGTCAAAGGCTTCTTCGCCAGCCATCAGTGCACCGAAAAGCGGGGTAACACTTGCACGTTCACTGGTGGTGCCACCCAATGCACTTCGGTATAACCCCAGCCTGTCACCTGTGTTCACAGCGATCCGCGGGAGCTGTGCACATTCTGGTCCAAGACCACCTGAACTGCCTGTGCCCCTACTTTTAGGTTGTGACTGGCTCAGCTTGCACCCCGAACCGGAGAACCACAAGGAAACATAAAGCACGCCACGTGATGCAGAAACGCTAAAAGAGAAGGAGAGAGAAATTATACTTCTAACCCATCTCAGCAGGTCAAGAAAGATGGCAGCAGGTTACAATTCTCAAAAACTGCTGCAAACAAATGGTAACAATAGAGGGTGAAGCCGAAGCAGCCCTGCAGCTCCATCGCAGTTATTTGCCAGCGTCTGTACAGTGTTCCGGAGGCCCGCCCTTGTGCCATTAATGCTGAGGTGGACAGCATGTTGCGTCATGGCGTCATGAAGGAGTCAACTAACTCCTGGTCCAGCCCTATTATGCCCCATTATGGTTTCCAAGCCTGATAGGTCGATCAGGTTATGTACTGTAATGACTTCTGGCAGCTAAACTCGATTTCTACCTTCAACGCGTACCCGCTTCCTCATATGGATGATCTTGTGAACCTGTATGGAATGGTCTGATTTATTTCCACGCTTGATCTGACGAGCTACTGGCAGGTGGCTCTTATGCCAGAGGTCAAAGCCAAGACAGACCACGGCCATTGGCAATATCGGGTGTTGCCCTTCAGTCTCTACGGTGCACCAGCTACTTTCCAGTGGCTAATGTACATCGCCCTCCAAAACCATCGCCCTTATGCCGCTGCCTATTTGGACTATGTTGTGATCCACTAAAGTAGCTGAGAGGATCATCTGCACCACCTGAAACAGGTATTAAGTGAACTGCGGAAGGTGGGCCTCACCTCGAACCCCTGGAGATGACTGAGGCACAGTAACTTGGGTATCAGATTGGACGCAGCATGTTGAAGCGACAGAGGCCGTCTGATCATACCCAAGCCAACAATGACGAAACGGGTACGTGCCTTCCTGAAGCTAGCAAACACTTACCGTCACTTTGTACCACTCTTCTCCTCTTTTGCAGCACCCCTCCCTGACCTCCTGAGAAAAGAACTTCTGGAAAATGTTTAAAGAGCAGGCTTTCAATAGCCTAAAAGCCCACCTCACCATATCCCTCATCCTCCGGGACCCCGATTTCGACTGCTCCTTCTTCAGGACACCGGGCATTGCTTTCTCAATAGTTTGAGGGCAAGGAACACCCAATCCTGTGAGTAGAAAACTTACAGCAGCTGAGAGAAATTACACTACTATAGAAGAGGAGGCTCTTGCCATTAAGTGGGCAGTAGAGGAGCTGCGTTAATATCTTGATGCACATCACTCTGATAACTAATCATGCTGTAACGTCTGGCCACTTAGTGCAGGCGCTTCTCGCACACACACACTGCGCAGACAATGATACCAACTACGTTGTGTGCCTAACAAGGGAGTTGGCCAATGAAACTCATTTGGGCTGGAGGATCATCAGTGATTCCAGCTTCCACACAGCCTTTTAAAGAGAATCCATCACTTCCACCTTGTTAGCAGACAGTACTTGAAATTTACCTTACATGTGTCTCCTATCTCCCTAGATTCGACTGCATCTGAGTACAGTCTCTGCATATATCATGCCACTTAGTTCCCCTGGTCTCAACTGCTCTGCACAAACCTATGCCTGGCCCATTATTATATACTGTACTGTACAGTATATATACAGTACAGCTATAAAAAAAAATTAGACTGAAATAATCAGTGGTTTCTTATATATTTTTCTTTAATAAATCAGTGTTCGGTGGAATACCCTCAATATGCAATTACAGCTTTCATGCATTTTGGCATGGTCTCCACCAGTTTTTCACATTGCTGTTGGGTAACTTTACACCACCGTCTTTGCAAAAAAGCTAACAGTTCAGCTTTGCTTGATGGTTTATGACCATCCATCTTCCCCTTGATGACATTCCAGAAGTTTTCTGGAGTAAATTGCAGTGTTTTAGACATATAAACCATTTGATTCGCAGTCTCAAAATTTCTCAGTCACTTACACACCTTGTCCACTGTGTGTGTGTGTGTGTGTGTGTGTGTGTGTGTGTGTGTGTGTGTGTGTGTGTGTGTGTGTGTGTGTGTGTGTGTCTCTCTCTCTGACAAAATAAAAAAATCAATTTGACAAAGATTGAAAAGCATCTAAAATAGCTCATTTACATTTCTCGTTTACTCACTTTTTAACTCTCCCATGATACTATTCCTTTCTACTACAGTGACCACTACAATTGCAAGCAAAGTGACAATTATGCAAATTAGACGATGACATCATTTTGCGACTTCTAGGGACCTTTAGGACAGCCAACAGTTACTTTCCATACTGAGGAGTCGGCAAAACTGTATCTCAGTGCTGTTATGCTCTATATCACCACTTGTGAAATGCCTCTCATCCAATCAGATTCCTCAGTCAGAACTAACTGTTATATAATATATATTATAATTATCTAAGGAATGTTTATTGTTCATTATTAGAGCTTTTTACCAACTTAATAATAGACATAAAAGCACAGTGATGCTATGAGTTGCACAAGATAGTAGAATATGCACTAAAAAGTCTACAAATCACACTTCATTATAACACTCCATCGATCAGGCTATTATACAGTTGCTTAGATGGTGGAGTGTACATTATTAGTGATAAGCCATATCAGTATTCAGTATAATAACCATGACAGGAGTCCATCCACTCCATAATACAGGAAGTAGGAATAATTCAAGCCTTGGCCAATCAGGGGCAATCATGCAAATTGAAGATGAACTGATTGGAGACAGGAGCTGCATTCCAGAGTCAAGAGCATGCTCTCTGTGTGAGTGAGACAACCTTAGCTGATCAAATGATTCTTGATTAAGATGCAACACTCGAAAGACAAATTCTTATAATCCTGCTGTCCAGGTGCTCTATGTATCAGAGTTATCAGAGTGAGAATGATCATCTCGAAATAGATTGCCATATCCTGCTGATCATAATGATTATTTCAAGAGGGGAACTCGCTCTTTAAGATATTGCATTTAGGACTAGATCTTGCCTTTTGGAATCAATTCTGGGAGACTGAGAACTGTCTATTGATGCCTTTGATATTATTGAATATAGTGCTGAATATAGTGCTGAGGAAAGTCTATGTTATCTGAATTGGGTGTTGTGGGGATCACGAAGCAGTGTATAGATCTGCAGACTGTCGAGACAGAACTCAGGTAAAAGATTTATTCGTATTATATTTGAAGTCAAGAAGTTCAATTAGGATAGAAAGTTGTTGAAATTTTGTTGAAAATAAAATACAGTGGGTTGCATAATTTTTCATCCTCTTGAACATTTTTATTTATTTTTTTTTTTTTTTTTTTACATTTTGTAGTGTTACAGCCTGAAACTGAAATGCACTGAACTCAAATTATACACACACAAGTCACTTTGACAGGATTCTCTCATTGTAAGATAGGATCCAGTTTCTTGTGAATATCTTTTTGCCTCTTTTTAATTTAGTATGACCTTGAGATTTTTTTTTTTATTATTGTTTTAATGTGTCTTTTGGTATTACTAATTAGTATTCTGAGGTGGTTTCAGTCATCCTTATGGTGTTAACTGTGGTCAGAACTTCTGGTGATACTCCATATGGCAAAAAGGGTTGTGGGCACACATCAATATGCACTGCCGGAATATTTCATATTAATCCAGATTTTATTCCACATTGCTGTTAAAATTACCCTCTATTTCTCTGTGAAGGCTTTCCACTAGATTTTTGACTATGGGGATTTGTGTTCATAAAGCATAAGTGAGATTGATGTTGGGGTGCAGTTGGTATTCCAGTTCATCCCAAAAATATCCAATGCTGTCAAGATCAGGGCTCTAATATAAAAAAAACAAACAAACAAAAAAAAACTTTTTAAAAGTGAAACTCTCATATATTCTAGATTTGTAAAATATTTAGTATTATTTAATATTAGAATATTTTATTTCGAATTTGTGTAAATGACTATTCATACAGTATAAAATACAGTGTATCTAAGTCTAGTTCAGTACATGTATTGAGAAGATTTCTGACTTAACAATTGTCTAGAAAATAATTATTGACATACTACACAGATGATGTGACAACCCAAATCATGGAAACTTCACAGGGGACTTCAAGCAAAGTGGACTTCCAGACTCTGGACCATTGGGTTATGGTTAGTTATGTCCAGATGAGATGAAACATTTACTTTCATCTAAAAAGCAGACTTTGGACCTCTGAGCAACGGTCCAGTTATTTTTCTCCTTAGCTCAGATATGACGATTCTGATATTGTCTCTGATTTAGGAGTTGCTTAATACTAAGAATGCAACAGTTGAAGCCTAATTCCTGAAATTTTAAGTGTACAGTGTCTCTTAAGCCTCGCTCCACTCCTTATGGAGCTCTCCCAAGTTCTTGAATTAGCTTGTAAACTATATCCAACCACAATTTTTTATTTTTTCTGCAATCCATACACATATCTAGTAAAGTTAAAAAGCTTGTCAGACATATGGGCTTGATTAGCATGAAGCAGGGATTCATCAATCCATTGCTAAAACCAAAACGGGTGACTTAACACCCTTTTCACCAATGCCAACCCAAAGGTTCAACCCAAAACAAGCTCAAAACCTTTCATCCTCTTTAGATGAGTGGGATCCTGTCACCCAAAATCTAGGCTGCACATACAAAACTCAGTTAAGTTCATATTTTCCAACCAAAGCATTCCATTTGCTGTGACCAAACCCACTAATCATTGGTCTCAATAGGAATAAAGACTTCAGAACCAAATGCATGTGTGAGCAGTTTAAGTGTCATGGCAAGACAAGCGAAACAGTGCATCAGTTGGTATCATTCAGCTTGGTAATCATTTTGTTTTGAAGAGAATTAAGGCAGTCAATAAGAGCAGTGGAAAAAAAAGGACAACTGTGTTAGGATTCCCATGGTGACATCTGGATTGGCACAGATTCACCACGGAAGAAAATGGGGGTAAATCCTGTTACACAAATCACCCAGGGAGGAGAACAAGGCTTGACATTAGTAATTACAACATTTTGGCTAGGCATGTTCTTTGGTTCTTTCAAAGAGAATAATGGCAGCCTGCAAAACACATTAACTAACCAATATTGTAAGAGTCAATCATGTATCATAAAACCAACAACAGCATAGCAAATTTGAAAAAATGATGGCAACATCAGTGCTGATTGGTTAGTTAGTTACGCCTTTATTTCTCACATATATATTACTGCATAATGAAGTTCTTTCTTTACATATCCCAGTTTGGGGTAATGGATCAATCGGGGTTAAGGTCCTTGCTCAACAGCCCAACAGTGGAACCGCTGAGCAGTGACCCAGAGCCTTAATCCACTGAGCTACTGTACCACTGTATTGTTGTGCTTTCTGGTTTACTGTTTTTGGTTTAGTAATGTTTTCCACTTATTGTAACCTCAACATGAGAAATGTAAACTCTGCTCAGTAATGCGGCAAGTCCAGGTTAAATTGTGCTCTAAGGTCAGCATCCCACTTCATCGCTGAGCTCATAGAGAAATAACCATAAATTACTGTTAGGAACTTGCAGAGAACATTTGTCAAAAGACTTGGACTTTCATATTATTTATGAGTCTATAATTTATTGTTTGACAGCAGATAATTTAGATAAAGCCTTTCTGAAGTGAAATTATTTTTCTGTAAAATCTGGAAACTACTATATATCGTAAAAATGTTCAACCCTTCTGCTGGTTTACTGACAGTTTTACACCCAACACTGTGTTTTTCCCATCTGTACCAGCTACCCAAATATTTACAAAGTATGCTGCAGTTGACTGTAATGCACTTACTTACAGTGGGGTTAAGAATGTTCTACTTGGCAGCTGATGTGTGCCAAAGCCTCCCTTCGACTTCTACATGCCTGGCTTTGATTGGCAGCCGTTACTAGGGTCATGTGATCCTGCATTTTGTTCGGATTTGCGGTTGGCTGCCTAAGTGCTGTGGAGTGTTTACAGTGTGGCTAGCTGAATTGATGTCACGTGTGTGCTCGCCACAGCATGTGCCAATGTTAACATTAATCCTGATTAATCCCCATTACCTAAACACAGTCGCTCCTATGGAGCCACGTGTCAAAATGTTCCGCACCCAATTCTCTCTTTCACCCTTTGGGCCTGACCTTCAGCAACTCATCGGCTAATAAGCGGCAGATATTTCTATACAGAATAAAAAACTGACAGTAAAAAAATTTAGGGTTTTAAATAAAGAAGTCAATAAACAAGATGAAGTTGTTCTGGGGTTTATTCTTCTTCCATCACAATAGGATTTTTGTATGTTAAGGAAACAGACTGAGGACTGGGAGGAGCTGCAATGTGATAGAAGCTGTAAAGAAGTTTTCCAAAAACAGCCCTGCTGGAATTCAGCTTGTTGAAGACATGGAATGCCTCCCTCCTCATCATCTTCCTAACTCCATTTACAGATCTCGGGCTTTTTCCACTTGACTAAAATTAATATAGAGCCCATCTGAGTTTCCAGGGGATGTTTAGACAGAACCCTACCATGGCCTACTCCAGACCATATGCTGCTGTTTCAACTGTATATCATGGAAGAAGAAAACCATTTAATTAGGAGTGATGGAGAGGTTAAAGGCTGTGTGTATGCAGGGTCTATGGACTAGTTCAATTTATATTTGTGTTTGATTGATTGGAGACCTGTAGGAGTGTTGTGGAGACCATGGAGTGTTGTTCTTCAAAATTAGTTATGAGTTGTACTACAGGAAGCAAAAAAAGAAAGGGGGGAAAAATCCAATAATAAGACCCGTATGAAGGTCCAGAGATCTATAACTTTTCTCTCAGCTGCCTGTGGTCTGTTGCTTTTGCCCCAACAAGGCAGAATAACCATATTGGAACAAATAATTGGAGTACTATGCACTGTGCCAAAGTAAGTACCTCGTTCTGGACAAAATTGATATGTTGTCTTGTACCCCATATGGGGAAGGTCCAGGAATCTCCTCAGAGTGAACTCATACAGGAAGCCAAGCAGTTGCTATGAAAAGGGAACCATTTACAGATCTCAGTCTCAGTCAGATTCAAAAACATAGGCCAAGAGGAACAAAGTGGAGCTTTGTAATACAAAGTGGAGACCTGAGATGGCTGTGTTCTCAGTGGATGGATTTCCTCGTCCATCCAGAAGTTTAGTCTCAAAATCCTGAGTGGTGCAACTTAAAAAAGCATTTGCCCTATGGCCAGAATATCAAGTCCTGATGATGTTACAGCCATATGTGGCCATGAACCAAAGAAGCAAAATCAGCCACGTTCTCTCGATCCTAGGATCCTAGGAATGGTATACTCTTCATCAAATAACCAGTCATGCCTGTCTATGAGCTCATGTATGATAAAGAGGAAATAATAATTTCCTCCATATGTGTTATCCTGATGGATGCAGTTTGCGGGTTTATGATGTCCTAAAAGAAGCATATGTTCACAATTCCTGGTTGGTATAGCTGATAAGGAAAAGCTGAGTGATCAAGTGATCAAACTAAGCTGATGTGGCAAAATGTATTATCAGAAGAGCGCTTAACTGTCTGACACTAGGAAACACCAGCTATGCCTAAACTTAGCTCACTGGACCAGCAGACAATCAGTGCTATAACCTTGTACAATACCCCCCATGTGCTAACCATTTATTGCTTTTTGCTTTAACAGCAGCTATACAGAAATCTGGATGTAGATAGTGATCCCTAATGAGCAAACTAGAAACAAGAAGGAAAACCTCCCTGAGATTCCCTTTTTCATTTTTCACTGCTGAGAACAGGTTCACACTGGTGCATCGCTAACTAGTTGCTAAGTTACTCTTCCTCTTTCTGTACAGAAGCGATAACCCCTGACCCCTCAGGCAAGATAAGATCAGATGGTTCTTCCTACCCTTTCACTCATTATAATGTTTTCTCCATCTCTCTCTTTCTCTCTCTGTACTTCCTTTCTCTCTTTTTTTAAACTACCTCCTATGCCATTGTTGCTTTTAAATGCCTAAAAATGAATATATTGTATCTGTTTATTGCACCATTAATTTAGAATCTACAGTTTTTTCTATGAATGTTGAGACAGACAGCATTTCATTATGAGAGCTGGACACATTTCTTCACCATACATTTTGCGATGAATTTAGGAAGAAAAAAATGATGACACGTTCATTTTGTTTGCCTCTGCAGAAGTGCTGTGTCAGCACAGTGCCAATAACCTTTGGCCTACAGTAGAATTTGGCATCTTGCATTTTGTCTTCCTTTTACATTTCTAGCACTGTCCAGTCTTCTTTGCCAGGTTACTGTCATTTCATATTTATTTATCCTGGGAGTAGGCCTGGAAAACATGACCAAACATGTTAGTAACTGATGATACAGTATAGCACAGCTGAAAATTCAAAACAACAAATATACAAGCCTGAAATAATACAGTAGAAGCTTTCCTATCCTTAAAGTATTATTTTAATGATTCATCCTTTTGTTCTAGTCCTAGATGTTTGTGTGAAGTTCTACATACTGTATATACAGCTTCGTGCAAAAGTCTGCATTCCCCATGGTTTCTGAAAATGAGAAAACAAAATAAAACAAAACAAACAAAAAATAAACAACCAAAACAAACAAAAAAATACTGGTCAGTGCAGCAGTTTAGTTATTAGTAATAGTAAATGATTTCATGCAAAGTGCCACATTTTATATATATATA
>JAQMYL010000035.1:6702372-6719188 GCA_030014365.1 Clarias pachynema
ACACACACACACACACACACACACACACACACACACACACACACATATTCAGACACACAGCCTTGTCCTCCCCTTTCGGTAATGGTGCATCTAAAAAACAAAAGTTGCAGAAGACTCTTTTCCCCGAGCACAAAAAAGTATCGGGTACAGTGCCACAGAGATGGGAAAGGTGATTGGATTGTGCCATGGCACAGCATGTACCAATTTCCTCGACTTAATGGGATATTTCTTCTCCCCCTCCTTCTCCTTCTGTGCTTTCTTTTCTCATCTCCTTGTCTGTAGATGAATTTGGCCACTCTTCCTAAGAAAGACTGAGACTTGGTCAAGTCAGAGGGCACAGAGGGCAGCAGGGTCTCTGAAGAGGGTGACAGATGTGTCACTGCTTTTCGTTTTTTTTTTTTCGGTGTAAACATTTTTTTTTTTTTTACTAGAGGTCTACGTACGTTTCTGGGATCAGATTGAGAATTGAAATCTGTCTCTAACTACTTAGTATAATAAAGTATCTTATGTACAGTATAAACACTGTGTGTTCTATGTGGTCATAAAAATGGTCCATATCTATTAAATATATGTCCAGTCAAATCATACGTGCAAGGCATGATCAAACTTGTTACTTCTGCGTTATAACGGCATTGTTTGAATAATTGTTTAATTATTTTCTTTGACGGGAAACAAACAAAATTCTCCGTGAAAAAAATGAAAAGTTTAGCACACCTTTCGGTTGTAAAATCCAATAACAGTGACTCCGTACTCTGTTCAAGGACTGGCATTAGGAATTGTGATCAGAGCATAATAAATGTTTGACACTCAACAGAGTTAACACTCAATAGGCACAGGGACCTCTATGCAGCTGACTAAGCACCAGAAAATGAAGGATGTATATATACTGTACAGTAGAAAGGCTATAAAAAGATATAAAAGAGCTTCTAGCTCATAATTTCCACTGTCTGAAATGTCATTAATAAATGACAGTTAAGAAGAACTCTGGAAGTTCCTTGGAAACCAAGAAAACTTTCAAATAGCACTGGGCAGGAAGCTAAGCACTGGATGGTGGTGCAGAGTTCTACCTTACTCAGGGTGGTGGTGGTGGACCTGTTGTGTTTCTGGATTGTGAGGCAACCACAAAAGGATGAATTCATTCTGAAAGCAAATGTGACACAAATAAATCAGTCAAGAAACTGAAGCTGAGAAGAGCCTTCTGCAACAGTAATATGATGTGCAAATCATGCCTAAATATTCATCAAGAACTACAAGAAATGCAAGGTGAAGCATTTGGAATGGTTTCAGAGCCTTCCATGCATCGTAAAATGCACTGTATGCAATGCAAACCAAAAGTATCTTAAAGGAATAGTGGGTGAAAAATGGATGAACATCACTAGCTAGAAACCAGTAAACAGGTGACAGGATTGTGGGCATCAACCACTCCTTGAGAACCAAAGGTCAGCCCGTGTAGTCTGATCCCACAGAAAAGCCAAGGCAGCACAAATCACATAAAAAAAGTACACTTTGGCTTGCCGCACATGGGACCCATCAGGCAAAGAGCTCAGGGCTGCCAAGCGAGCTTTCAAATTCCCCTGATGCCAATCTGCCTGAGCATTCACTTGATACACTGGACAAACAAGACAATCTATGGTGCCCACAACACGCACCACCCAAAGGCTAGCGCCCTTGTGCCAGACACTACAGCACACCCCCAGAGGTCTCGTGGAGCCACACCTCGAGGGGTCAGATGCACCCCAGTGGCACAAGGGAAACCCAAAATCTAGGTGGAGTTAATGGTTTTAATTTTCCACAGATAAGTGTATAGACTTCTAGCTGGCTACAAAAACATGTTCACACACTGTAAATTCTTCTATTAGTGGTGATATACAAACATTTGTACAGTACATGCCCCAATTACTATTTTTTCTGTTTTTATGTTGAACCATTATAAAGTCTGTTGCATTAACATTTGCAGGGGCTGTGTTTGTGTTTACAAATGTACACTTAAAAACTGACAAAGTATGTGCCCTTTGCAAACAAAAGTAGTAAGATAAATTCATCATGTTTCTGCTTACATGAAATAAGGAACATCTACTGTATACAAACCCTTCTGAAATGCTTTACTCTGATTAAAAATAATAAATGAAATAACTGTGTTGCATCATGGGATGCAGTACACCACAAAACCTGTCTCTGATTGTATGCTTGAAAATTTAGATCGTGCACTGGGAATATTTGTTCTTAAAATACTGTAATACTCTTGGGTGGAGTAGGCTTTGAGGAGTGAACACTGTATGCCTGAGTCAGATTTCTCAGTACGTTTCTCAGTACAGATTTCTCAATACGTTTTAACTGAATACAGGGTGGTCTTGTCTGATCTCATTGAACCGCACTAAAGCATTACTTTCAATAGTAAACTGTTTAACATCGGTCTTGTGTCAATCGATCCCTTCGTCTATCTTTCTTAGAGTGCTGACCTTTCTACATTTTTTAAATGAAACCTTGATGGCATGAATGATAAGAAAGAAAAGAGCAGCAGCTGGCTGGAATTAGTAGACAAGTGCTCTGCTGGATGTGTCAACGAGCAATCTGTTGGATCGATAAAACTCTGTGATGAATCGTGGACTAATGCGAGGAGGACCTAAAGTTACAGGCAGCTCCTCGCCCACTTCCCTGAGGATGCTGACAGATTAATAGTCCATCACAGGCACAAACAAGTAGATGTATACACTGAGACACACACTAACATATTAATGATTTAAGGGATTTTATTCAAATTCAGTCTGGTTAAAAAAAACATAAATAAAAAATCATAGTAAATTCATTTGTCAGCTAATTATTAATGGATGCTATGGCAAACAAATATATTGAAAACCATTTGGTTAAAATGGTGGATGGAAGATCTCTGTGAAAGGAAATGAACCTGAACAAGATCTTTATCTTCGCTATAGTGAAACCCTTCCATTGTTTTTCATTTTACTTGCCTTTATTCAACTTGAAATGTCCAGAATGGAAAACTAAGAAATTTAATATAATTCTTATTGCCTTTCACTCCTTGAATAGCAAATATTTTCATGTAAATTATTTGACTGATACTTTTTTTTTGCTATTCCTCTGGAAAGCTCCATGACAGTTCTCTAAATTAATGACTTTTGCAATCTGAAACTGTTGCGCAATGAACACACACTTCTTGTATTTAATTACTTTTTTTCCCAGAGAGGAATTAAGCTTTGCTTTTCTCAATTAAAATGTTTATTATGTATTCCTTAGTTGAAGAAGTAGTAAATCAGCTATGTTCCTCAGTTTATCTTTAGAGGGGTAATACATTTGTGTATTAATATAGCATTTATGAAACCTATCTCTTGTGCAGGACTTCTTGAACAAGTAAACTTCCTAAAGTTATATTCAATTAAATAATGCTGTGCAACATAAAAAATGTACATTATGCTACCATGCTCCTTGATCCAATAAAAAGTCACTAAGATTTTGATTACCAGCCTTTAATTATGGAGCTCAATGTGGTGGCCTGGTTGAAAATGATTCTTTTTGGTCTTGGAATATGGGCATGTCATCTGGTAACAAAAACTCCATTAATGTGATAACCTTCATGACGTACTGTAGCTGAATTTGAAGTAACCCCAGATCATAACGCTGGCTTTAGAGGCTTGTAGCTACTATTCATGATATGTGCACCTCTTCTTGTGATTTCCTTCTTACTCTGAAGCACCCATCACTCTGGAATAGAATCCAGGGTGAATAAAGTCCAATATCCAGTATTCACTTTTAAATATAGCTGCGATTTCCATAGGCGTTTTATGATGGTGCAATGTCATCAACTGTTAAGGTGAACTTTAATCACACTGTTTTTCTCCTGCGAAAATGTTTCCAGGTTTTAATAATGCACTGGACAGTTGTTTACCCAATTTGAGTTACTTTAACAATCTTCCTACCTTCTTACCGTTCAGGATTTCTGAGGTACCGGGTTAGAGTATTAGAGTTAGTAAGATGGAGAGGATGCACTGTGTGTCTGTCTGAGTGAAGCAATAGAGCCTGTACGAAAGGTAACAGCAAGGTCACAGAAGTCAGCCCAAGCAATCAGTGCTATAATAGGAGATTTGATCAGAGCTTCCTGCAACTTTTGAAGATATTGTGTAACTCTTGACTATCTCTGTGTGTGCGTGTGCGTGTGTGCGTGTGTGTGTGCGCGTGCGTGTGTGTGTGTGTGTGTGTGTGTGTGTGTGAACTTGAAATGTCACAGTAGAACGAATGTCATAAGTGCACCTCAGCTATGACATTTACAGACATGTAGCAACAACATTGAAACGGCGAAGCCCCCATGGCAACAACACAATCGCTTGACTCTTTCGCCTATGATTCTGATATCCTTCAAGAGGTGAAGTGAAGTGGGAGAGAGGTGTAGGATGAAGGTCAGGCCCTGTTTTTCAATTTAGCTCTGAACTTTCCGTGCCAAAATTGAAAAGGTATGAGCTGAGCGCAGTTGCATTATGATAGACTGGACAGATTCCTGCCATACACCTCTGAAGTTAATCATAGGCCTGGTCTTACTGTCTTTATTGTCCACTAACCCTAACCCTTTCACTGTACTAACTCCCATTCTATTCCTTCTGACAGTTGTAAGCTTTCCCTTACAGAAAATTGACACTTTCCACCTTTTTCCAACATCTAAAAAAAAATTGGCAGCAATTTCATATTCATTTCCTCGGTTATTTCTGGTTAAGCATTTAATAAGGCTCAGTTTGAATGTTCAGAGTGTACTTGCTCTCTTACAGATTTAATCAAAATCTTATTCACTATAAAACCCCTAAATGGGAAAAATACCTTTTCATTCTACACATTTGGCACTTCTTATTATTACCCCAAATTCCCTTGTTCAATACTACAGTATATCTAAAGTCAAACCCCCAAACAGTATTGGCACGTTGGTTCCCCAAAAAGTCATCTAAAGGACTGACTTCATCTGGCAGAGAAAATATCCAAGTGGTATTGGTTGAAAATTTATAGAATTAAAAAAATAATAATCCTAGTGTCTGGTTTATATTTAACTACACTGTAAATTCCTTCTTTATTTCCAAATCCTGACAAAAATACACTGTGCCTGGCATGAGTTAAGTACAAAGGAATTTGACTAAATAATAATCTAAAACAATACAGTACTATGCGAGTTTTCCCCCAATTTCTACATTTTGGAGTGCTATACCACTAAACCAAAATGGATTAACTAAAATTATATGCTATAAACCTAAATACAATAGCCTAAAATATTGAAGATTAAAAATTATTAAGCTCAAGAAGCAATATCAAAACAAGTAAAATAAATAAAACCCTTAAGCACCATTAAAGCCATCTGTTATCTATAGTGCATAACCCCAGTCCTATTAAAAATGCCAATGAACTTAAACCACATGTCTTTGGAGTGTGGGAGGAATCCTATCAAATATGGGAAGAACTGCGCAAACTTCACACATACATAGTGAATGAGAGACTCGAACCTGCAAACCCAGAGGTCTGAGGTGACGGTGCTTACCACTAAGCTACTGAGCCGCCTATTATTAAATTATTATTTCAAAGATGTGTCCCAACCCTCTAGAGGAGGCCATCCACCAAATGTCAGTGAGTCGGTAGGGTGTTCAATAGTCAAAGAAATGCAACCAAAAACCCCAAGGGTAACTCTGAAAGAGCTGGATATACAGTAGTCACAGCTCTGATGAGAGAAGCTGTACACAGGAGAATCTCACTGTAGCTTGGACACTCCACAATCCTGAGTTTTAAAAGAAAGTAATATGTTATTTGGAGTTTAGGGATTCAGTTTGAATGTTGAAGCTTCTCGGGTTTGGGTTTGAGACCGGAACTGGTATTTTATTATTTTTTTTCAGCTTATTTGGTGGAAACCCAGGACACCATAACAATTAATACTTCACCAGAGTAAAGCATGATGGTGGTAGCATTTGTATTGTTAAGTATATTTCATCAACAGGAAACTGAAAACTGAAAACTGGTTAGGATTGAGGGCAGGATGGATGAAGCCAAAAGCAAGGCAATCCTAAAAACCTGATCCAGTCTGCAAGAGATTTTCAACCAATTAATGGCTGCTTTTTTGTTTCATTTGTGTCTCGATGCAACATTTTATACAATCAAATGAGTAACTCTGTTCCTGTTGCAATGTGTATGGTCTAGTTATTGATTTAGGTTTTTCCTATCATTATCAGGGAAACGTTTTGTCAACTTGGAACAGCTATATTTGGTTTTTGTTTGCTTTTGAGATTTTACTTTTGAATACATTACTAATAAACATAATAAACCTTTTTTTGTGTGAAGTAATGATTGGGAGATAGCACACTGTTATTGATGCCAACGTTTCACTAATAGGCCTTGGTAGATAACCCAAAAAGCATCAATCCAATTGCAATGTACTATGGGATTAAAATGGCCCTTAAAGTCCTGAAAGGTATTTATCAGTTTTTTAGCCAAGTGTGCAAAGTATAGTCAAAGTTTTTGCCCATTTGGTGTGTCCTCGCTGATTGTGTCCTCCGTGTCTATCAGACTGTATAAGTACCTGCTGTCCTTTTTCGACCGCCTGTCCAGAAGAACCAGCTGTCTCCCAGACTGGCTCACTGAAAATAGAAAATCTCTGCTGTGAAATCTTTCGCGAGTTGCTGACCGAAGCGTTCACTGTTATAACTCAACCTGTCTCATTCTGTTGCATGTCAAGTGCAAATCGTATTTGTCTAGCTTATTGCAACTTTTTAGATACTTTGATAGCTAATAAATAAATAAATAAATAAATAAAAAAACATGACATGATCTCATAGTGTACTTCTTTCAATTCAACACATTTATGTGAGATTAGTTTCAATTCGGTTCATAGATTTCAGCAATGAATAAATGAGGAGTTCAGAAACTATCCCCTGCTGCACTTCTTTCTGCCTGAAGAATCAGATGAAGAATAAATAAGCTGATTGCTTATGCAAACCCCAGCTAAGCTGGAACAAGCATGAAAAATGGCTACTGTAAGTTTAATCACTCTATAGACAGAGAAGCGCAATTGATGCTGACAGCTGCACCTACCGCAGTGTCTCACAAACCATTTAACCTGTAGAGGCAATGATAAAACATGGGACTGACAAGTTCTAATCAGTGTGTGTGCGTGTGTGTGTGTGTTGAGGGGGGCGAGGCGGGTGTTATGCGCACTCTATATGGATGTATTCGCTGTCAGACCCTGTTATCTCTTGCTCGATGTATTGCAATCAGCTACCTGACCAGCTGCATTAAGGTTAGGAAAGATTCCCTATGCACGTAACAAAAGATCAGTATCATATCAGTACAATGATGCCAATGATATCGAAGGTGTCACTAAACGAGTTTAAATGATGGAAGAATCCAAATCGATAGTGATATAATGTGTCACCACCAGATGAGAGGAAGCAAAATAGGTTTATTATTTTTTTTTTCCTCTCCAGGTCAAGCTTCTTTCTCGCTCTCACTCATGGACGCACATCAGTGGTTACAACACTGTATATAAGTCACTGGCCATATCCTCAAGCTATAGCTGTTTCCTTTGACATCTCTCTCAGACAAGCAATTTGGACTTGTCACTCACAGGAAGGAGAGGAGTACGGGGGGGAAGCAGTGAAAACAAACAGTGCTGAAAAATCCATCTGGCTGAAGAAATGAGACAATGAGAGAATCAGTGACAACAGCTGCCAGAGACTTCCTCGGTCAGGTTGTGGGATCTAATCCGCAATCGCTGAGTGAAAAAGTACCTTTAAAAATAGTCACAAAATGGCCACTTCTGCACATGTCTTGACACTGAAAGGGGATTTTGTATATATAATATGAAATATCTACCTCATGGCTGGACTTTTACGCAAGTTCTGTGATTTAAATCATCTTTTCCGACATGATCTTTTTTCCTTGACCAGAAACCAAATTTGTGAATAAGGCCACTTAAAATTGAAAGTGAGAGTAACTTGAAAAGGTATAGCGTGCTTGCGTGACCCAAAGATGTGTAACTGGTTTAAACCTCACCATGTGTTCATCCACATTAGTCAATAATGCTTTCTGTATAGAAAAAGAAAAAGAAAAAAAAAAGAAAAAAAAAACACCTTTTCATTATACAGTGTACTGTAATTCATTTCTTGCACTGGTGCCTTGGCGTCGTTTCTCATAGGGTTTTTTCTATTGTAGTTTCTCTCCAGGCGTTGGACATGTGGACAAATTGATAGAGCAAACATTTACTTGCTTCTCCTTTCTCCTGGTCTACATTCAGGTACGATAATACAGTGAAAAAAGACCTCACTATGGACCATTCTAATTTAACACAGGACAGTAAATATTTCCAACAGCACTGAGATAAGCACCAGTGGTAGTAAATATTCTGCATTTCTACTCTGTATTTTTTGAATGCAGGAAGAAAAATATTACATTTTTCTCCTCACACTCCTGCTGAGTCCAGAAAGCTGGTTGAGCAAAGGGAAGGAAGATAAGACGAAGTGAAAGAGTATGTGAGGAAGGGGGAAAAAAATTCATCCCCCCCCAAAAAAAATCTTCCAAGGTCGGTCAAAGTACTCAGCTCTGCTTAAACCAATTAATCTTTTGGCTGCTGGGCTGGAGGGAGGGTGCATTTATCAGTGTGTAAAGTGATAAAATGCCCAAAGATACAGAGGTAGAGAGAAAAAGAGAAATAAATATGCAGGGGATAAAGGTTTGATTAGGTGGACAAACAAGAATTCATTTCCTTGTGTGCCCAGGACTCAGCATTATATTGCCTCCTGTGCAAAGGAATCTGATTTTTTTTGTATCCTGTCAAGCTACAAGCTACCAAAATACCATTTTGATAAAGTTGCTATCTACATTAAAGTTACTTTGCAAAACTGCAAAGGGCTAAAGCACTGAGTTGCTGATCGAAAGATCTGCGGTTCGATCCCCAGCTCCCCTAGGTTGCCACTGTTGGACACTTGAGCAGGCCCCTTAACCCTATCTGCTCCAGGGGCACTTTATCATGGCTGACCCTGCGCTCTGACCCCAGTTACGCTGGGATATGCAAAGAAAGAATTTCTTTGTGCTGTAATGTATATGTGACAAATAAATGCTTGGCTTAACTTAAAATGGTGTGTTCAAGTCAAACCGGGATGGTGGTGAGATGGTGATGAGACTCTTAGCTGTAGTAAAACTTTTGATTGGTGTAAACATTTTGAAGAAGACCGTATGTCTGTGAATGACGGCCAAGCCCACTGCAGTCATTCCCGTGAACATTCAACTCAAGTGAAACATCTGATTCTCATCCGAGAATCAACAGATAACTTGTCACCAACTTGCAGAAGAGACACATCTGTCTGTGAGAAGCGTACACACCATAGTTCATGAACACCACTTGCACATTACAGGAACTTTTCTGGCAGTTATTGCCACCATTTTCACATGTTTGGGTTATTAAAGGAGCTCCTGGGAGGCCAGCATTGAAGGCCACATGAAGCAGGCAGTCCGGTCATTACTCTGCCATACTGAGAAAACTTACTACCTTGATGGTATCCAAGCACTAGTGAACATTGAGATAAGTGCATTAATGTAGCAGAAATAAAACAGAGGTTTTACTCTCATAACTGTGTTGTCTTATACTGCACAATCAAAAGTCCCGGTTTGACTTAAACACCCCTTCTATTAAAAATTGGCTAGCACTACTCAACTGTAAAACATCATGATACTGGGATGAACAGATAGAGAGAGGGCTCACTCCACTACTCTTGAATCATTTAATTTCTGGAAACCCGTTAATAGATAATGTTAATGGGCATATGGTAATTCATGTAACATTGAATTAAATAGCTGCATTTGGGTCTTTGTTGTGGTATTAATAATGCATGTCATTATTGCTTGTTATTTCATATTGGCTGACATTATAAATGCTTAGAGTTACCAGTCATGCTCAGTTAAAACAGTTACTTCTTTTTTTATATTCATTGATTAATCAGATGAATAAAACAAAGAATTTAAACCATTTCTGATTACCCGCATACCTTAACCAGTGTGATAATTAATACTGATGAGGAAAAAAAGCGAGCTCCCCACCTTTATTTGTGTCCTTAAATTGCTATTTTATAGAAAAAGTGTGCCAGTAGTAAATTGTAGACATTAGAGAACTTCTTGAATGATGTATTGGATTCCCATTTTCAGTTTGCGCTAAAAATATGTTCGTGGCCATTGCATTGTGAATCTTTCATTCTCACAAACAGTAATCAATATGGCCATGTTTTCATCATTCAAATAATCACCTCTAGCTAGTCTATTTGTTACTCACCTGCATAATCTACATTCTGTTAGAAGTTTTAAAAGTCTCATGTGTGTGTGATCGACCATGTGTTAATCTCATGTTGTCTTTAGTCTGCTCTGAGTTTCACATGCTGTCTCTTATACAGTATGCCCTTTTGTCCCACTATCCCACATAAGCATTCACTTTTAATCACTGCTCTTATTCATTTTTTTTCTGGTTTTCTCATAATACCAATGTCTGGACTGTACTGCTTTAACCAGCATACAGTGACTGGTGTAGGCAAAGACCCTCATCTGCAAAACTTTAGTATGTGAGCTGCATCTCTGGAATCAAGCCAGATATAATCGTCAGCTCTCTTTAGAGGAAAAAGTAGAAAAGAGAGAGAAAGAGAGCAAGAGAGGGAGAATTAGGAGGGGAATAACTTCACTGGCCCTGCTCACACAGCTGTTCCCCGACAGAAATCAAAGACGTAATAACTGGAGGATACACTGATTGCAAATAAAGCTGTCTGTCATCACCTATTCCTCACTGCACACCAACAATTATTTTTTATGCATTCCTCCTCCTTTACCAGAAAGAAGGATGGAAAAGGTAAATTGAAGTTGTCATGTACTGTAGGAAACGGTGTGCTCAAATGATTCTGCGTGCCAGATCCCGAAGAGGTAAAAAAAAAAAGAAAAGAAAAGAAAGAAACTTCTTTCTTTGAAGAACTGATGCTAAAAGCTAATATTAAGTAATGCAAATAGAATGCATGCCATCCATCCATCCATCCATCCATCCATCCATCCGTCCATCAGAAATTTATATTGCTCCAGCATATTAACCAGTTACAGTGGTGTCAAGCAATAAATAGGGTTGAAATCTGGTCCCAACCTGAGTTGTTTACTAATAAAGGGATAAAATTGAGCTGCACTATGGGTATTCCTTCAGGCAAACATTCAAGTATGAAGTGCCGGGAATAAATTAGTGCACAGGTTCTGGTCCTTGCCTTGACTGTTTGGATACACCCATTTCAGCTCAGGAAGGATCATTACTGAGCTGATTGATTGAATGAAAACACTAAAATATGCAGGGCAAGAAGTATTCAAGAACTAAAGTTGAGACCCTGTGCATTAGAGACTTGTTAGCTCACAGATTCCTTGCTGATGACCAGGGAACTTTGCAGTAAGGATCAATAACATGTTTCCTTAAAAAAGAGGTCTGGTTTATTTTTCGGCACTATACCGACCATCAGAAAGACAGAAGACAGAGGATTATGTTCACATCTGGTCTATTTCTGCTGGCAGTCTGAAGGGAAGACGTTATATTGGGTATAGAACAAAGCATTTTGGTGTGAAGTAGACCGACAGATTGTGGGTTAGATGTTGATTTATATCAGATGGTGGGGAAATGCCTTCAACAAAAGGTTGATTTGTAGTGATCAACAGGGTTCAGACTATACTACTCAGAGAACATTCTGACCATTAAACATCCTGCTTTAAAATAACACAAGGATGAAATCATTATCTAGCAGGACGAGTGGGTAGGTAAGTGGTTGGGCGGATGAAGAGCAGACACAGCAGCCATTTTAAAAGTGTTAAGACCTGTCACTAAAGCTTAGTCTGGTATAAGCCAAGCAGGCCAGGGTTTCTAACTTAAGCATTATGGATTTAAAAGAACCTGCTAAGTTATAACTACTTCTTTGTTAGATTGAAGCTTATAATGATGCATTTAAAGCTAATGGCAGGCCAGCATGTCATCTATTCTTTAGCCATGCTAAAGTAAGAGCTGTGAATCATGGGTAGACTGTCCGTTTGAACAATTTCTGGGTATTGTGATTTTCAAATTAAATTTCCTGCTCCACACTCCAGTCCAGTAAGTGGCGGTTATGCCTCAATCGCCCATAAGCTTAAAAGAAGAAGAGTCTCCCAAACAACATATTTTATATGTATTTTGCGATGCAGAAGGCCCAGGTTCGATTCCCACCCAATGCCCAAACCAGTGCCAAGTTGTATCAAAACAGATGGTTTGCTGTGACAACCCCTCGACAGGAGCAGCTGAAAGACCAGCAACCTTTTTTTTTTTTTTTTCTACAATACTTATGCCGTATTTCCAAGAAATCTATCAAGTTTAAAACCATTTTACGTTTGTAAGTTTACCTGAATAGTTTAATAAGTGTGAATCGATTCTGAATCGAAAGCTGGCCTATGGATTGAGTAAATTGATCTACAAATAATCAATTAAATTGCATAATTAATTTAAGCACACAGCTCTAGTTACAATGATTTAATCGGAATTAGCTCAATGATACCTTATTGTTGTTGCTGCTTCACAACTGAGGTAAGTCACAATGATTTTACGTTTATAGGTGATTTATGGATTCAATTATGGCCGGCTGGGAGGGTCACTGACCCAATGTTGACTGTTTTCCAATACTTTCCTGTAGATTTTCTTCATTGCACTCTGTATCATTTGATGCTTTTTTGCCATTATGGTCGAAGTTTAATGTAACCTTTGTTTGCAGCTTAACGAGACAAACTGCTGTATGTGGTGTGGGATGGAACAATTCAATTTGTATCAGCATGCAGCAAAATTGATTTTGCTAAAGAATGAAATACAATTTTCATATCAATAAGGTCAGCGTCTCTTCTATTTTCAATTCTGTGATGGTAGATGGATGAAAAAATGTACAGTACTGTATGGATAAAGCAGTACTACAGATTATTATAGTAATCTCCTTACTGTGATACAGTTTAAATTTTTTGCCTGTACTTTCATGCATTTTATTTCTAATATCTACACATTTTTTATTTAAAAAATAATTCAAACATAAGCATTTAGCTGTAATTCACACCATATCATGACTAAGCTACACCCCATGTGGAAGGGAGATGAACAAAACAATTCCACCAGTCCAAGTTTGCAGGATCCCACTAGTTTGTGGGTCATGGAAATAACTATTCATGCTCTTGTTTTTTTTTTTTAACATGCCTATGATTACAATACTTTAACCTTACTGTATTTTGTATGCTTGCGATATGCCCATGGTAGGAGATAGCTAGCTAAGCTATTAAATTAAAGAAAGAGGCTACCAATGCTACCTGCCTTTCACTTAATTAATGTCATTCCTTGGTGTTATCAATCTCTACTAGAGATGTACATTAATTTTATCAACATCGTCGATTTTAATTTTGTTTAAAATGCTTTAAAATACCTTTTATCGTTAACTCAGTCGTAAAGATATCCAGAAAAATCAGTTTCTATGCAGAGTACTTTTAAATTTAATTTTACAGTAGATCATGTACTTAGTACAGTACTTCAACTTGATTTCGAAGTACTAACTAAAATTTTGGCCAGTAATTTTACGTGAGTTTTTGTCCTTCTGTTAGCTATGGCCATTACTTACTGCACAAACCAGTGCTGTTGTTGTTTTGGCACTGACAAAATTCTGTATTAATTAAACGATGTGTAAATTGTACAGGAGCCAGTTACAGTGCAATAATATTGTGCAAGTCTGTGCTCCTCTTTCCACATCACACATCTATAAATTAACACCTAAACCTAATGAAATAGCAATATACACTGTGAAACTCTCTGTCCGCAGAGAATGTCATTTATTACCGACTGGCCTTAATTTGTGTCTAGACCTCCCATGTTTCAACTTCACACCTGTATAATCAGAATTGTGCTGATTACCCAGGATTCCTGTACAATTAACATGAAACTAGTGTTAAAGAGAACAAATGAATTAATCATACGCTGTGCTTCACTGCCTTCCTGATCTGAGGAGATAAACTGGCATTAATTCAACTCCTTGGTATATTTCCTTTTTTTAATTAGCACTGCATTAGCAATGATAAAGCATCCTCAGCATCCTCAGCATCCTCTATGTGCAGGTGCTATACCCCCTCGGTTGACACACCGTTTAATTAACACCACAACAACTGGGTGTCGGAGAGGAAGCCACAGCTCTGTGAACATTTTAAGTGTAATGTATTCAGTTCTTCGTTTGTAACATGAGTTTTAGCTTCTTTTTTTATCGACTTTTGTATTTAAGCGTGTACTTTGTAGGATGTTGCGTTACTTTGTTCATTCATTCATTAAAATTTTTTTACTGTACTTTTAGTTTTTTCTTTATGATAATTTCTATTTCTATTCATTTCCATTGAAAGATTTATTTTGAAGCATATTAATTATTTTGATCAGTGCCTGTTTTTTTGTATTATAGTCTTTCTTTCTTAGTCTGCCTGAGACTGGCAAGTTGATATCTTTGAGATGAACTGGTTGCAAGTTTAAACATCTGCATGTGCGCGAGCATACACACACACATACACACACACACACACCTACACACACACACACACACACACACACACACCTACACACACACACACCTACACACACACACACACCTACACACACACACACACACACACACCTACACACCTACACACACACACACACACCCCACGTCCAAATAAACCGGATCTCTCACATATGGTTTTAATTCCTCATTAAAACATCTGAAGATATATACTGAGTGATTTAGATTGGTCTCATCATGAGAATAGGAATATCTCCCGAGTGGATTTGTGTTCAAACACACCTGCACACTGTTGTCTTTTACTGTCATGGCATGCATCTATGATGCATTTATGATGGAATACAGGACCTGAGAGTCCAGATGTGGAATCATACACACTGATCCAACAAGACACTTTGATATAGAAGAGATGAAGTCTTATTCCATGTGTATATGCCACAGAACAGATGGCTAGATTGCTTTATTATGAAAGCAGTGCCTCTTTGGCTCTAACAGAACAATGCAGATGATATATGCATAGCTAAATGTGTTGCTCTTATGTAGGCGCTGCACCATATATGTAAATATCTTTCGGGCCAAGTCCATTTTTCTGACATAATGAGAGGATATTTGTGACTGCTACCTGCTGCCATCTCTCTGCTCAATTCATCACACATGTCTTTAATTTACTCCTTTTTCTCACCACTCGTTTGCTTATCAGTGCTGGGAATGAAGAAGCAGTCTTTGCCAACTGTTGCCATTGGAAACTGGGCGAACTGGGAGTATGGAGTTTAATGAGCAAAATGAAGATGGAGGGCAAGAGAAAAGGAGAGACATGGAAGATGCTGTTCAACTTCGTCTGCTATCATTTTATATATTCCATTTCAGGAAATGACAGTAATTTCCACCTAACATATTGCTAACTGTCTTATTGCTAATTACAGCTTCCATGTCTGTCTCTCTTTCCATACTGTATTAATATAGAAAGGAAAAAGAAAATAAAAAGAAAATATTTTTGCCATAATGCACCAGCTCTAGATGGGGTGGTTGTCAGATCGTGATATTCAGGAGGTCTATTTCATTGGTTTTATTAAATGCCCAGATTTTTTTTTTTTTTCATTTTGATTTATCTGTGATTTAACACTCATCTACCCCCTTGTGTAGACATTAGCAGTAATTCACAAGTGTCCATACCAGACACGTCCATCTACGCTCAGTGGTGGTTTTTCTTTTTTGTCCCATGATAGCATGAAGGATACAGTCATGGTGGGCTTAAGAGCAGAAATCAGATGCATGTAAGCATGTATGATCAGCAACAGAGCTATTGTAACCCATCCGCCTTAAAATTCGATGTTGTGCATTGGGAGTTGTTTTTCTCCTCGCCACACTTGTACAGAGTGGTTATCTGACTTACTGTTGCCTTTCTGTCAGCTCGAACCCCTGGCATCAACAAGGCCTTCTCACCCAGAGAACTGGGACCACTCGCTGTAGAACCTGGAGAAGGTTGTATTTGAAAATCCCAGTCGATCAGCAGTTTCAAAAATATTTCAACCATGCCACAGTTCAAGTTACTTAAATCATTATTCATCTTCATCATGTCCTCATGTGTAAATACATTGAGTTGCAGACATGTGACTGGCTTATCCTCTATTCGTGTTAACAAGCAGCTGAACAAGTGTACCTAATGAAGTGTACCAAACACATACGGCATTAGGTAATTAAGTAGCAACAACAACAGGCAGTTGTTATTTTAAGACATGAAGGTCAGCTGTTCTGGAACAGTTCTTGCAAGAAAATTGTTGTCAAGTGCATTTGTAAAACCCATCAAGCACCGTGATGAAACTGTCTCTCGTGAAGACCTTCCCATTAAAGCAAGACCAAAACTTACCTTTGCTACAGAGGAGAAGTAAGAGTTACCAGCCACAGAAATCACCAATTAATAAACAGCACCTAAGATTAAAGCCGTTATGAATGTTTTACAAAACAAATAGCAGACACATCTCAGTATCAACTGTTTAAAGGGGATTATGGCATATTTTGGATGCCTTCAGCGTTGTTTTACAAAGTAGAAAGAAATAAAAAACAGATAAGACCATTTAAGTGGAAGGTGTGTCCAAATTTTTGACTGGTATATAACTATGCAAAAACAAGTACTGTATACAGTACCTACTGTATACCTACTGTGTACCTACAGATTTTCTAAGTTTGCCCACTTACAAAGAAATGAAGGGTCTATAATTTTTATCATAGGTTTATGGTAAAGG
>JAQMYL010000035.1:6729016-6739804 GCA_030014365.1 Clarias pachynema
ACACACACACACACACACACACACACACACACACACACACACACACACACACACACACACACACACACACTGACACATGCACGCACACACAAATATGAACTTTCGCACTTCAGATGCAAATGGTTGGTGCCACTGATTTCTCGGCATTGTTCACAGTCTTCATAACCAGCCCCCCCACCCGCCGTTGCCATGCCAACTAATTATTATTTCTACTGCACAGTTGAACTTGGCAGTGAAGTCTTTATAGCAGCCAGCCTTAAGAAGCAGCCACTGACGATCTGTACAAGGAGCTCTTTTACTAATTACAGTTGTTCATTATATTTCCAAAGGATAATGTATGCATAATGCTTTTCTCTTAGTCTGTTAACTCGTTTGCCTTATTTTTCTGTATGGCTGTAACTTTCTCTGTGCATACAAATCATCCATAAAAATCTAGTCTTTTCACTAAAACCACACTGATGTAGATTCTGTTTCATGTATGTGTTTGCTCACCTTCTTTAGGAGTCATTTTTATAATAACCTAGATTACATTTACAAATCCTTCTGTTAAAACAATACAAGGAATATTCAAGTCAAACTGGGACTTGAATATGACATTTCTCTTGAATTGAAGGCATAATATTGGCTTATGTTTTTTAAAAAAAAAAAAGGCCATATGTTCATGAATGACGATCCCAGATGAGGTGGCTCGGAGCTCACTGTAATAATTTCCGTGACCATTTATCTAATGGAAAATTTGACCGATAACTTGTTGCCAACTTGTGGAAGAGACACAGCTGTCTGTGGAAACTGTGAAATCATTCACCCACACCACTTGCACATTACAGGAACTCAGCTGGGGGTGATGGCCACATGTAGAGGCCCGACCTTGCCCTAAGCCATTTCTACATGTTCAGGCCACTGACAAAGTTTCCTGGGAGGCCAGCATTTTAGATGTAAAGCAGGCAGTCAGATCATGGTTCTGGCATCTTTCTACCTTGATGGTACCCAAGCACTGGGATAATCGCCTTAGTGTAGCTGGGGTTTATACAGAGAAATAAAGGATCACTTTGTTCTCTTACAGTATCCTGTGCAATCAAAAGTCCCGGTTTGATTTGAACACTCTTCATATTAAGTACATATACATTCACATTCATTACTGTAGATTCTGCATGAATTATGTACTTGTGTACATGGCGTGATGTTACAGAAGTCTTTAATATTACATACATATCGTTTTTGAGATTTTATTTGTGATTAAAGCACTTTCTGTATTGACACCAAGATATAAATTTTAACCATCTACAAACACACTGCTTAAGGGACCAGGCTACCAGGTCTAGCGAATGTGGTGTGTGTGCGCCTTTGGACAGAGCAGGCACATGAGACCTCATAAATCTTAGGTCAAGTTCTCAGGTCTTTGAAAAGAATAACAGCCATGAGGATAAATCCGCCAGCACTGTCTCAGCTTCTGATACTCTGACAGATCGCTTATTTTTCAGGACTGCACTGGCCAAGCCAAGCTTATGCTGACCTCTCTTTACTCAAGCAGTCTATTTGTGGAACATCTGAAGTTTAAACCGCACCACAGAGCATACTGTTGCCCACAATGCCCAAGCAAGGCAATGCAGGAAGAGAGAAAAAAAAAAATGACTGAAGAACATAGAAAAACAAGAGGGCATGCATATCAGTGAAGCGGGGGTGGCTTTTCTTTACATGAGGCCACTAGGTATTTGTTTAAACTCACAAATCAGATGGCTGCAATGTGCTCAAGGATTGTCGTTAATATTTGCTTAACATGTGGGGTCGAAAGATATGACCTCAGGGTTCAACGAGGCCTTGTGGGTGGCTATGGCAACAACAAAAAAATAGGAAAAAAAAGAGATAATTCCTTTCTTCTTGTTTTTTTTTTTTTTCCTTTGGTCCATATGTTAAATTGAATCCAGTGTTCAGAATTCCTGTTAAATCATACTTGCTCTTTATCAAAAATGTGAAAGCAGATGGCCAGTTCCAGATAAATCTTTACTTAGCATTGATCTTGCTCTTTTCACTGGCCAACATTTTACTGACAAATTGACCACATCCTACAAGTCAGATCACGGTTGGTTCCACACTAGTACTGATCTCACACATGGTTGAATAATCATAGATCTAATGATTATTAAAATGCATTTGCTGTAATAGTGTTCAGTATGTGAATGTGTCACCATCCATTTAAACAGGAAACTAATACATGAGTCAGTCTTATTTACTAAAGTTATTATTTTTTTTTCCTAAATTGCATTTATAAATCCGGATGTTAACATACAACTTTTCCACTAGACCACATTACTGTAAATATCCTGCTGTACATGGCACATCATTGCATTCATAAGTAACACAAAAGTTTGAAGTCCATGATTAATACAGTCCACGGCAGCATTTCCTTCTATGTGTTCCGAATGTTCCAGGTCTCTTTTCTTGTTCTATCCATTATCAGTAATATAACCACATATCCATCAAACAGAACTCAGAATGACAAAGGAACAAAAGAACAAAAATAATTACTCAATTAATCATAACTGGTTATTTGAGGACACAAAGAAAAAAAACCTGAAACCTAGTTCTAAATCTTTTTTTTTTCTCTCGATTTTTCTCTTCTTTTTTTGTTTTGTTCTAGAAGTAGAAGTGACAACATTCCAATTATATTTTCAATAAACAAATGAACTAGTTACTTAATTAATAAATATATAGATTCAAGTCCAATTTTATTTTTAAGTCAGGAATTTTAATTAAAATAAGTCAGTTTAAAAGTTTTTAAAAAGTCAGCATTTTAAATAAAAGGTTTGTTTTTAAAATTTTAAAGAAGTACATTTAAATAAGAAACAAAAACCTTTCAATACTATAACCATAACCCACTGCCAAACAATGGCACAGATTTAGAAGGGTCCAATTATTGGCCTATATTAAGCAAAAAAAATTAAAAATAAAAACCTTAGGAGCTACTGTATAATATTTCTGGAATTGAGTTAAGAGCTGTCTAATACATTATTCAAACCTGTAAGGATAGTGGTCAACCGAAAAGAAAAAAAATGCTTTGTGAATTGTCATAAAAAATTATACAGTAGATGCAGTAGATGCTATGTTTAATAGAAAAAAGTAAGAGCATTTCCACACTTACAAAGTGACTAGAACTTACTAGCCATAAGAACACCACTTGTTAGTGAAACTAATCTGACTGTAGTGTGTAATTACTGTTTTGAATGAAATGGAACCGATCACTTGCTACTGTACTCTAAATATTACTTCTTAATTAATTTTGGTAATATTTGTCATTATAGAATTTGGGGTACATTTTTTTATTTAAAAATAAATAAATGAATAAATAAAAAAAATAAACAATGTTCTTTCTCAACAGAACCAATTGTGGTTTAAAAGGGAAAAATTCCTTAAGTGTACTACAGTGTATATCTACTAGCTGCAAAGCCTTTTCTTTTTGTTTTTTTCCATTATGTATGCTACTGGGTAAAATAGTTGACAGTTTCCTTATTTTGACTCATAATATCCGTGATAAGTCTTGCTTGGGTGACCACTTCTCATTTTCATGAACAGTTTAACATTGCATTTGTACAAATCATTTAATTAAAATCATAAAAAATCTGTAAAACATAACAGTCTATGTAACAGTTGACAATCAATTAATACACTCAATGACAATACTCTGTCATAGATAACATTTTTTATTTTTATTTTTTTTAAAAGAGAGAACACCGTATGTCACAGAGAAAAATGACATTATGAGATTCTGATCTCTCAGCATTGGGACAAATAATTTTTAAGTTACTCTATAGAGTTCTGTTAGTAACTCACTTGAACCAAGAAACCCTCAACTGCAAAAGTGGACATTGCAAGAACAAAAAAAGGGTCAGTTTGGCAACATTATGACAATTGAGTATAAATATACTCATCTCTAACCAACATGAACTCAGCTGAAATAATAGAATGACTTACTTACCTTGGAGGGTCAGTAATAAAAGGGGAATTGTTCTAAATAATAAAGAATCAGTTAAGCATTAAAATAGATTTATATCCTGAAACAATGTCCTGGTGTCATTTTATAAACTGATGAATATAACTTGAGCTTAATTTGTCTTAAAAGTTGTTGAATTGAACATCATAACAATTTGTCATAAGGATCCATACAGTACTAAATAAGGTTTTTTTGTAAAGCGAAATATTCCATGTAATCAGTGAGAACCTCTGGTTATTATTTTTAAAAATAGCCACGCTTCCCATTCAAATACATTTCCAGCCAATAAAAAGTCCCCATTTAAGAAGGGTCAAATTATTGGCCTCCATCAAGCCCCGAAAACAATTAAGGAGATTTAGAATTACTGGAATTAGGTTATGAGCTGTCCAACACATTACTTAAACATATAAGGACTCTGCTAAACCTTTAACATTTTGGAAAAAATCTGGTCCGAAAAAAAATTATGAATAGAAATCACTTAAAAGCTTAGTAAATATAAGAGGTAAAAAAAAATTACAGTAGAAATCACAGCTGTGTTTGCACATGCACAATGTGACAAGAACCCACAGGATTGCTTTTAAACAGCTGTGTAACCATAAGAAAACCACTTGTTAGTTAGCCTAAATCGGAAAAAATAAAAATAAAAAATCTTATAGGGATCATAAAAATCCCGGACTTTAGAGCCATAAAAAAGGTCATGTGGTCATATTTTTATCTGATAATATTCATCACTTTAAAAAAAAAAAAAAAAAAAAACCTTGATAATTTAGTTAAATAAACACACACATACAGTAGTAAGTGGATATTTCATGACTTCAGGTTTATTCTGTTGAAAAATCTAACCTCTGACCAATTTTACTGCACATCAGGGTCATATTTTATCCACTGGATGCCATTCAGGAAATGGCAATGAAAATATACTGCTTTACATAAAGGTTGCTTTTGGTAGCATTTAGTGCCTGGTATGGCTATGTGTGCATTTACACACCTCCTGTATAGGACATCTAAAATCACTTTTATTATGAAAGTGATTTTTTTTTCCCGTTTTGACATTTTAATGTTTAATATTTTAATGCTGAAACTCAATCTTAATTTCTACTGGTGTAAGGTGAGGTAAGGTATAATGTCATGAGCTGGTATTACAGCATCAGACAGATTGTACTGTGGATAATTAGGTAGGAGAAAGGTATAGTACTGTACATTCTTTCATTTTTTTCTTTATTGTCAATGGAATTATTATATCACCTAAGGAGCCCACTTTGGAATTATATCACTGTTATACAAATTATGAATTGAAAGTAAATTATAAATAAATGAAACAAAAAAACATTTTAAGTGCATTTTAACATGTTATAAGCATCTTAATCTTTATTTGAATCTCTTAATGGTATTAGCATTAATGTTAGTTAAACCAAATCTCAACCTAATTACTCAAATAAGAGCAAACTGCATCCAGTGTCAGCAAAAACCCTTCTAAACAACAACAACAACAAACAAGTTTGTGATTAACACACTTTAATGCATGTTTTCTTAGATTGAATGTTGAAAAAATATTTTACAAAAATTCATTATCCTTTTTATGAGTTACAATGGAAAATGTCATGTTTTTACTGCCCATGTCTAGAGCCTGAGATAGTGAGGCAGGTTATTGCACTCCATGCTCTGCCAATGTGCTGCATTGTTCCCTATTTCTGTGGGGGGAGCTAATTAGGCAGGCTTGATGCTTGAAGTAGACTGAAATAAGTCCACATTCGGTGTTTCCTCTGCCTGTGGCCATCTCCAGAGCCTCTTCATATTGATTATGATGCGTGGCTTATTGTTCCAGTGCTCTGTCTAATTGGGCTCTTCATTTGCCATGATAAACAATCAAATCGAGACCAGATGATGAAAAGACTGAGTGCGTCTGTCTGTCCAGTAGTTTGGGTTTGAGATGGAGTGGATATAATTATGTTATGTTTGTCAGGGTTTTGTGCATGCTAATAGTCCTGGCTTAGTTTATATTGTAGGTCATAAGGCACGGTATAGGTGCATTCATACAAGTACACAGTCTGTGAAGAAAACAAGTTGTTATTGATAAGTTGCTCTTTCTGCTCACAAATGGAATAGTGCAAAGTGGCAGTCCATTACTCTGTGCGTGCATGTGCGTGCGTGCGCATGCGTGCGTGTGTGTGTGAGTGACATTTACTGAAATTGCATTTAAGAGTAAGAAGAAGGTAGAAAATACCCCCCCTCTATATTTTAGTCTAACAAAAATGTCTCATATGAATGTTACTTTCTCTTAAATTACAAGTATTCTATCTTCCTCATTTCTGATGAAATCCAATGTAACCTTAGTTTTCAGCAGCCGTGGCAGCTGTGGTCATTGGAAAAGTGGAGTGTTCTGTTTCCTCTCGGTTACCAAAGCAGCCTTAATGTCTATCCGGAACACATAATGTGGACGCATTTTACATTACCTGAGGCCATTACACAGCTTTGGTTTAGAGGTGACTAATGTGCATAATTATCATTGGCAATTTAGTGAAACTGTTCTATGATGTTTTGAAGTGTTGCATTCAAAACACTGAAATATATATGCATCAGCTAACATACAATATAAGAGGCAAAATGTTATATGTATCACATGCATTAATTGCATGGGCATTACACTGTGTGTATACAAATGGCACAACATGTTACAATGTAATTTGTCAAACAACCAAATATGAGCTATTTTAATTGTATAATAATTTAATTGTACTACTGTAGAATTTGGGGTAAGTTTCACTTACCTATGTTCTTTCTCCGTAGAACAAATATTAATTCAAGTTCCAAAAACACAATTTTATTTTATTATTTCATGTTTTCATTTATTAAATTTTAAAATTGTGTTGTTTAAGAAAAAGTGAAAGTCTACCAATATGTAGAATGATAACGTTAATGATATACAGTAGGAAAGACTGATTATGTACACTACTGACATACAGTAAAGTAGCTGACAATTCCCTTTTCATTTTCATCAAAACCAGATCTAATCAAATAATTTAATAAATTATAAATTTAAAAATAATCTGTAAATAGTAATCATATACGGTATGTAACATAGTTGACAGTCAAATAATATGCTGTACTCAGTCACAATGAGATTTAAAATATATATTATAAAATATAAAAAAAAAACAGTGTGTTTAAAATGTATGCCACAACGCTGGCCATCTGGCACTGGGACAAATCATTTTTGAGTTAGAGGACAGAGTTCTGTTAGTAACTTTTGCAAACATTAATAAATTTAAATATTTCAATTTTTTAAGTCATAAAAATCAGTTTAAAAGATAATTTAGTAGTATTTAGACTGATAGAAAAAATGATTTGTTAACTTTAATGGTTTTTCATTTATTTTGCAGGGGGAAAATGGTCAGCAATTTTCAAGCTAAGTGAAGCATATGATGCTTATGATGTGTGTGCGATATTATAACATGCTTTCCATTCAAATGTGATATTATTGAGGAAAATATTTAAAATAAATGGACTTATCACCAATATTGTATATAATATACAAAGCCACCCAAGAAATGTATACACACTTCAGGAAAAGAACAATTACATGTATTGCTACAGTATATACTGTATTGATATTAGAAGGGGGAGATTAACCCAAGTACTTGGTGGGACAAGCCAAGCAGTTCTGGAGGATCAGAAAGAATGTGGTGTGGTGCGTAGTGTGATTAAAGCTGAGATATATGTGGGTGCTGGGCCCACCCAGCTTTGGGTTTTAGCATCAGGGTTTTAAATTTGATGTGAGCAGCTGCAGGGAGTAAAAAAGTGTGGTGGTGCATGGTAAGAGAATCTGGGAAGGTTGAAAACAAGATGTTCATCTGCATTCTGGATCCGCTGCAGAGGACAAATGGTGGACAGAGGCAGACCTGCCAGGAGCGAGTTTCAGTAGTCCAGTCTTGAAATAACAAGGGACTGAACAAGCACCTGCGTAGACTGTGAAGAAAGAAATGGGCAAATTCTTCTAATGTGAGAAAGGAGAAATCAAGAGCAAGTAAGGTTAGCAACATGTGGGGAAAATGACAGATGATTGTCTAGAGTTACCCCAAGATTGCAGGCAGTGGCTGAAGGAGTGATCCGATTGTTGTCCAGGGAGATTATAAGGTCCTGACCGGGACATGAATCACCAGGAATGATCAGCAGTTCAGGTTTACTCATATTGAGCTTCAGCTGATGAGCTGCCATCTAGGATGAGATGCCTGCCAGATATGCTGAGATCCAGGCAGAAACCTGGATAGTAGGGAGGAAAGGAGAGAATAAGTTGCGTGTCATCTGCATAGCAATGGTATGAAAAGTTGTATGCGAATATGACCTTACCAAGTAACCAGGTGTAGAGGGAAAACAGGAGAGGACCAAGTACTGAGCCCTGTGGAACACCAGTAGAGAGTCTGCATGGGGCAGATGTGGATCCCCCTCTATGTCATCTCATACCACCTGTCTTCTAGGTCGGAAGTAAACCACTGCCATGCCGTGCCACAGACTCCAAGTCTTGCAAGAACAGACAAGAGAATCCCATGATTTACTGTGTCAAATGCAGCTGAGAGGTCCAGGAGGATGAGGACAGATGACAGCACAGCCGATCTAGCAGCATAGAGCGTCACACACATACTGTAGGAGGGACAGGATATAGCTTTTTCCTTTATATTGTTTCCTTGAAATAAATCATCATTTAAAAACTGTATCTACTTAGCTTACCTTTGTGTAGTATTATAATTAGTTTAATGATCTGAAGCTTTTAAGTGTGGCAAATATGCAAAAAATTTAAAGAAATCAGAAAGGAGCAAATACTTTTTCACGGAACTCTGCGTATATATACAAAGAGTGGACATGAGCAACAATAATCAATTGATATCAAAGTACGGGTTTACAATAACTGTTGACTGCATAGTTGCTGAGGTCATGTCATGCCACAACACAAGTTAGCCCCGCCACTGCAAAGAATGGATGATTAATGAATGTTTACACATTGTACTGTAATAATCATACAGTGGTGATTTTTTATTTCACTGTTCCCCCCCCATGATATTTCCAGCCTGTGCTTTAGCTCCTCCTACATCCAAAAAAAAAATATGTTCTGCCTGGTCCCTTTCCCTGAAAAGCAGCTAAGGAAGCACATTAAGTTTCTGCTGAAGTAGTAGGGTCAGAAAGATTTGTCAGTGTTTTCATTTCAATTGCAGTTTGACTTGGAGGCAAAATTACAAACTGCTACAAAATGCAAAATGAAAAAGCTGGTCTTGTGCTATTAAATCCTTAAAGGTTCCATGTTTTATTGTTTCTTTAACAAGTTAAGATGGGTCTCAGAGCCCCCCACCTCCCTTCAATTACATTATTGCTGCAGTTGAAATTCCCCTCAGACAATGTGTTTTCTCATACCTAAAAGTACATTTGTTTCACTCCCCTTCCAAATATGCTATTTCAACCACACCCCACTAGAGAACACCAGAGCTGAGTAACAAGCCTGAGGGAGGGTATCATCGTTCATGAGGTCACATTAGGTGACAATCTGGATTCTTTAAATCCTGCAAATACAGAAATGGGGGGGAAGGACAAAACGCAGTGATATTTTTTTTTATGTTATATGTTTATATACACAGATATTGGAATGTCTAATATAACTAAAAAGTGAATTTTGCATAAGAGGCCCCTATTAATGATGCACAGAAGCAAACATGATGCTCCAAAACTGGTAACAATAAGCTTTAAAGAAAAAAGAATTTGGCTTTTTTTTAAGTAAATGAAGTACCAACAGAAGAGAAACAAGGACCGTGTGTATATAATATTGAAGAGGGGAATTTGTTTGGGGTAAGAGGTGATATTTGACAAACATCTGTTAGCAGTCATTTCAGATTTGTTTGTAATATGTTCATTTGAATTTCCCTTTGGGGGGGGGGGGTGTTCGAGGGGGTTGAGACAATAATGAAATAAAATGATTAAAAAGAGAGAAAGAAGGCCGGAAGAAGGGAGGGAGAGAAGAATGATTTATAGCACAAGACAGAAGTCTGAGGAATGGTGTGATTGGTGAAGAGAGCCAGAACTCTGCAGCTTTGGATTAGTTAAGCCGTTTTGATCTGCCTGCTGTTCCTAGATCAGGCATGAACCAGCGGTTTTACTCCAACAGCCTTATCCATGAAGAGTACTGGCACATACTCGTACCCAGCAGCACTCTTTAACACTCGGGTGCTTTGTACCACCAGGCTCTTTCCTGATCTCACTTTATCTCTCTCTTTGTTTCCTTCCAATACTCTCACTCTGTGATTTTCATCTTCTGTCTCTTTTATTGTGTCACCATTTTGCTTCTTCTTTCTTATTGTTTACTCTAAGTTTCTTTCATTTTTCTCATTCTAGAGACACACACACACACACACCTGCAAGCTACAGCACATTTGGACTTTTTAGATGAAGTGCTTTATGCAATACATGATCATCTCTAGAAAAGTTCTCATTTTTTTGTGTAAAATGTGTGTGTACATGAATGATGCACTTGACTCTGGTAAAAGCACACTCAGGCCAGGTGGGTTGTGGGGTTTGAAGTTGCAGTGATTGGTGGTTACCATGGTCACCTTGGAGCCCATTTAGTGTTCCTCAGCAACTACTTTATCCTGTCTTTGTGTCGCCATGTTGCTGACTTGCCGTGTGTGTGTATGTGTGTGTGTGTGTGTGTGTGTGTGGACCTCCCTATCAGTAAATAAATGTATTTTTTTTTTAAATATATTGATTCTAAACTAGTTGTGCTTAGTTCCAATGTTTAAGAAATTGTTCTCTTAAAGCCA
>JAQMYL010000035.1:6739904-6757761 GCA_030014365.1 Clarias pachynema
GTGTGTGTGTGTGTGTGTGTGTGTGTGTGTGTGTGTGTGTGTGTGTGTGTGTGTGTGTGTGTGTGTGTGTGGACCTCCCTATCAGTAAATAAATGTATTTTTTTTTAAATATATTGATTCTAAACTAGTTGTGCTTAGTTCCAATGTTTAAGAAATTGTTCTCTTAAAGCCATAAAGCTATAAGGTGTATAATAAAAGAAAGGGCTAAATATTTCTGATTGACTCTGTATCTCTAGCATGTACAGTATATAATGAAAGCGAATGAGGCTAGAGACAAGTGCATTCACTCGTATGTTTGTTTGGGCAAATCCAACAGTTTCCGTGGGCAGACGCATAACAGGGCAATCTATAGTCAGGCATTTGGCAAATGAGCAAAAGTCAAAATGAGTAAGTGCAAACAAAAAATGCAAAGATATTCACCCTATCAGACAGAGATCATGATTTTGATTCCCGGGTGAGGTGACAGCCATCTGTAACTGGGAGTATAGACAGCAGATTGGCTGTGCTCTCTCGGGTGGGAGGGATGGAATACCTGAAATCTCACATCAGTCATAGTAGCCAATCATGGGAGTCTGTGAGCTCATGCAAGCAGATGGGCAGTTAGTGCTTTCCTTAAAGTGTGTTATGCCATCCCCAACGTTGCAATATTTCTGATGTGTTCAGCTGGAAGCACATGAAAATCTTCACCCTCTCTGGTTGGTAATTGTTGCTTAATGGGTGTGCTCTAATAAAGAAATAGTGAGAATTGGCTACAACTACATTAGGAGAAAATTTGAAAAAAGAAAAACCAAACAAACAAGCATGAATTAAAAAAAAAAAAATCCTGAAAAAATATAGCAATAGAAGGACATAGAAAAATGAGGGTATAAAGAGAGAAACTAATCCGAAAAAGAGTTCATCAATTTAATTGATTTTATAATTTAATCAGTCTTTTGTTGGTCGATTCAGTTAATTGAATTGATTAACACGTTGTAAATTTAAAAATAGTAAATGGTATAGGTCAACAAATTGGTTTAAAAAAAAAAATTTCTTGCTTTGCAAGAAAAAAATTCTTTTTGGTGCGATAATACCACCTATGGGTCATATTTAAACATAAACAGCACAAAGTACACAAAAATCTAATGTGTATTCATTTAAATACTTTTTAATGCCTAAAATATAAAAATATATAGTGACTTGGGACAAGTAATCATTAGTGGTATTAAATTGAATGGAATCAAACCAATAGCAATAAATAAATATATAAATAAAATAACGACATACTGTAGACAGTCTATTTATGATTCACAGCTCTATTTAGGGAGTAACCGAAGAGCTTAACGCAACAGATTAACAGACCAGTGACAGAACATGGAATAAAACAAACAGGAGCTGTTTATTATTACGGTAACCATGATTCGAAAGGAGGTATGCGTACAAGTAAAGCACAGTAAAATTATCACGTTTGTTTAACGCTGAGCTTGTCCTTAGCGTGATTATATGTGAACATGTCAGCGCTCTTACTGGTGCTAATTTAGAGATGCAGACACAAACATGCCTTTGTGAAATTTAGATGTAAAACATATGCACATGACTTCAGTATCTGTAGACTGTTTGAACGCTGCACATTTCCTTATACAATTTATTGCTTTAAACCTTGACTATATCAGTAAGCTGTTTGCTTTGTAGTTTATCAGATTATCAGGTTGTGATAATCTCTGACAGGCCCAACCAAAAGCAGTATAATTCCATGGTCTTTCTCATCTAAACCAGATCCACATTTGCAGTCAAATGCAGTTCTTGATTACTTTCAGAATGTGTTTTTGATCTGTGTTGCTCTCAGTGTGTCTCCGCATGCTCTGCCGCTGTTTTGTCGATCCCATGGACTTCCCCTGTGCTCTGTTCTTTTAGCTCTCTCTTTGCCTTGATTGGTGTTGTTATTGCCCATTGTACAAGCCGCCTCATAGCTACCTAGATTCACAATGTACCTGTGTTTATTACGAACAATGCTTTATGTGTCTCTGGGGTACTAGAGCCTGGTGTGTTTTGGGCAGCTGGCATTTCGGTTATTAGGCTTGTAGCTCATGTGGTGTGGCAGCTACGGATAGTAAAATGCACACAATCAGCAAAATCATGCTGAAATGTGCATGGCTACTGCTTTTGGTGGATCCCACTGACCTTTTTATGTCTCTTGTTTGTAATTGGCATTAATTTTTTTTTCATTATTTTTTATGTAAGAGACAGCTGCTTTAATAATAAAGTTGGTTATTAGTTAATATATTTATGTACAGAGTGTTTTAATAACCTCATCAGAGACTGTGTTTGGGACTGGGGACAAGCAGCAACATCTTTACTGTATATCTTGACCTAATAAGTGTAAGATTGGTCTCGATTCAATGTACAGTAAAAGGGCAAACATAAAGGAGCAACACACTTCAGTTTGCTGACTCACTCGCTGCCCTGCTACTACAGTACACCTGACCCATGTCCTCTTCCCAGGCTTTTTCCTTTGACCTAAATGTACCATGGGAAAAGGAGGCGCACAGTTAGGCTGACCACATTTTCTTCTGGCTTATGGCAAAGCCCTTTTTAATGCATCCAAAGAAATGTGCCTAAACTATGGTGTGGTATCCATTCTGGAGGGGATCAGGCGATCTTTAAAGCACATTAGCCATAGTCTAGGACTCGGCAAGGCTAGGCGCGATTACTAATCTGCCACAACATATAAAGTTTTTGTTTTGCTGGGCTCCTGCCAATCACAACGGCCAGCCGCTTATTTTCCTCTGGATTGAGGGTTGGCGTTTTTCCGCTTGGCTGAACTAGCGCCTGGATAGTATTGCGGGCCGCTCTTTTAATCAGTGAGGTAAAGGAGCAATCACTTACATCAGTTGTTTCGGCTAGGGTTGGGCAAGCCCAGCTTGCTGCTTATTTACACAGGTTGCTGGGACTGGCGAGGTTTATTTTAGCAGGCTGAGTGAAAAATGCTGGAGTCAGCATGGAGGAAACTAGGAAAGAGCCCTCATCCCACAGACACGGAGTGCAAGTGAGTGAGAGTGTGTCTGTGAATGAGAGACGCAGTAATAGACACTGTGTCAAAATAGACAGAAACGAGGTCTGGGAGGAAGTTATAGAGCAGAGACAAGAAGGGGGTGTAGAGAAATACAGTATATAAAGGCTACGCACTCTGCTAGAAACAAGAACAAAGAGATTGAGAGAGTGTCTGTGGACTAGTGTGTGTGAGTGTGTGTGTGTGTGTGGTAGAGAGAAAGAGAGATAGATGGATAGGTGGGTTGTGACTAAATGGACTGATGACAGATATGTTTCCATTCGGCAAAGGCGTGCCATGCTTAAAAGAGCCCTCGGATGACTGAATGTGATAGTATTCACGGAAGAGATTTTAGAAATGCTAGGCAACTAAGCTTGCATATGCGTGTAATCACACACTTGTGTGTCAGTTTTTAAGAACATACGCTATTCATCAAGACCATTTCCAAATTAAACTGTAGAGATCAGGTTATAAGAGAGAATAAGTCAGATATTTGATAGCATTTCCTCATAATATAGATTGCAAAAACAGAGCTTTAGATGATGGAAAGAACTCAAGCAGTTATTTTCTTTGTGTAGCTGAATTAGATTATATACAGTATACTGTATATTAATGGCAACATGGTCTCAAGCTAATTTGCAAAAACTGTTAATCAGGTTATTTAAAAGGATGATGTTATTCTTAAGGTTGTTCATGTCTTTTCTTACATCATCATCTGTATTTTTCACATTCAGTTCCACTAACATTACATGAGCCACTTCACAATCCAGTCCAGTCATTCCAACTCAAGTCTCTAACTCATCCGATCTCTATCACACACCAGTTTCCTGTTTTAATAATTTCTTAGTGTATTCAAGAACTCTTTCTCATGTTCACATATGCATAGAATTGTTTTCGCTTCTGATTGACGGTTCTAAGAGGTTTTCTTTTGGTTGTTCTCTGGTTTAAACCTTTTAGGTCCAATTTTCCTAATTTTTCCATCCTATTCTTGCCTTTTTACAATTGACTGTTTTTGACTACCATTTTGCCTTTTGTTTACTTTTTTTTTTTTTTCATTAAAGAGTTTGACTCACAGCTATCTACCGTATGATTCTTGTATGATTTACAGTCACATCTACCTTGGGCTTATTCATTTATTTTGCACAAGATTAGAATTTATCTACAATATATGTGCACATTCAACTCACATTTTTACTTTAGACTTACTTACATAATGCACTTATCATGCCTTGCTCTTTGGATTCCTTTGCCGTCTCTCTTTTTCTCTCTGGATGAAATATTAGTATATGACAGAAGTACACAAGCATGCTTAACTCCCACATAAAAACTCAGGGAGACACATAATGCATTTATTCATCAAGTGCATTCAATCACAATCCAACTGGCAAACCCCTGGAAGAAAAAAAAAAAACCTTACCTTGTGCATCAGCCAATCAATATCAGCTGCCTATCATCTTGCAATCTCTCTCTCTCTCTCCCGCTTAATTTATTTTATTTTTTTTCTGGGGAGGTAATGGTTTGCGCTTGTCCAGGTTTCTACTCGTGTACATGTGTTTGTGTTTGTTTGCTTGTTTGTACAGTATGTTTGTGTGTGTGGGTGGTTTTAATCCATGTGTGATGTATTTCTTTGATACCAACTTCTGATGGTCTGACCTCAGTGATATAGTAGCCTGTGGGTATGCAGTCACTCAGACATACTGTAGGAATTGAACGTGTGTGTGGTGTGTGATGCACACAGAGAGGGGATATGGAAAATCATGGCAAACACGGAATCTGGCATTTTAGTAAAAATCTCTCAGCTGATGCATTAGATGGCAGTTGAAGGCTCGTGGGATACATAAATACATGGATCAATGGGGGCTGCATTAACCCCAAACGTCAATCTAACAAGCGCCCTGCTTTAAAAAAAAAAATAAAAAAAAAAAGCCATCACCATAATGAAACTATTATGTGTTGCAGTTTTCTCTAATGTTGCTAATGGCAAACGGACCGCAAAGGGCAGAACTGCATTAGAATCCCTTCAAACCTGCTGCTAATTGGTCCATGCTTGCAGTTGCATATTAGTCAATTTAACACCCACTGTTTCAATCCACTGGTGGTCTGCTTCTGTAGTAATAATGTCCCGGGTAATTTATGGATGTCATGATGGAGAAGACTGGATTCATTAAATCTTATGAAATATTGGCTCTTACCAATGAAATTGCAATCAAGTTTTATACTGCTTTTAAAAATAGACAATGTCACAATCTAGATGGTCAAAGCTCTAAATTTTAACTACTTATGATTGGTGATGATGGCAGTGAAGGACACTTGATATGGAAAACTAGCATAAGTCTAACTGTGAAGGCCATCTCATGCAAATTATGTCGGAATTGCAACAACGACAAAAAGCGAGTATATGTATGTCGCACAAACTGCTCAGCCCTAACATTACAAACACAAAACATTATGCCCAGTATAGTGTGTAGGTTCCTTTGTGCCACCAGAGTTGCTCTGGCTCCTTAAGGCCTGGATCTGTAGGGCCTCTGGGTTGTGCTTCTTTGTCTAGCACCATGATGTTAGCAGAGGAACCTTTGTGGTGAAGCCTCCATGGATCTGACTTTTTTTTTTTCCTGGTGCATCCCATGGGTGCACAATCATGTGGGATCTTTTTTATTTGCATTTATTTTTTGATCTAGTGCTACATCACCAATCCACTATTATTTATTATTAACAGTGTAAAGTTTTTCATAATTATGATTGAGGTTTTTTTTTTTTTTTTAATACCTATTAGCCTGTTTCATTTATTGCTTGAATTGCATAGGTTTGGTCCAAACCTCAATAATTAAAAAAAAAACATGCTTGCCTTTAAATAAAGCCAACATGGGCCTGAGTTCTTTTCTTGGAAGGTTCAGGAATAAAATAAAATCTCTAGGGCTTACATAAATACCCCTAATATCATTGTACCTAATTCAATAATGAGCCTAACATAGTTGGATTATATTTGTAAAATAAATATGTAACAAAGAGATCCATGAAATTACATTTACATTTAAAGGGGCTAACTAGCTGTAATAGGTTTGAGACCCCCTGTGCTACTGTACGTATATGGCTGTGTGATGGAGATTTTTGAGTCTATCAGTGTATAGCGGTGCCAGTTTACATGAGTCTGCCTTGTTAGATGTTTGGCAGTTAGCCAGTGTAATTAGACCATGTTGCTTCAGTGTGTTTAGCTCTGTGTTTGAACACATGTATGAACATATCATTTACATGCCACGGTCAATGCTGCTGATCCATTTGGAATGGTCTCCTTGACAGTTCAATGTATAATGCTTGATTGGTATATGATACAACAATCTTGTTCTCACTTCTGCTCAAAACCGGCAAAAAAAGATTCTGGTATTTAATTAGTATTTTCTTTAAAATTTTATTATATTGAATGCCTTCTCTATCACCTCACACCATTTCTAGCCATTTTCCTCCTTTTATTAATCCAGTAATTGGCTCAACCCATGTGAAAGTCATGCTCTTTTCCTGGGTGATTAAATGATGAGAAAAAGAAGACGTGCTGAGGATGACCTCTTGGTTTACGTGTGGTTGGTGCCAGTTCCCTGCTGGGGCATTGATGTAGAATTTGCCATCTTAAATAAAGAGCGTAGGGTATACACATGATGAAGGTGTGTGGGAGAAAAGTCAAGAACTTCTCAGAGATCTAGGCTAACACTGGGTCTGCAGGAGTCCTGCATTTTCATTCTTTTTTCAAGCCCATTTTCCTTTCACTGTCCTGTCTGTTTGATTCTCTCTGGCCCTCGCTTGTAGGATCAGAAGCAGCGTTTCACTTCTGTCTCAGTGGGGGACTGAGATAGTCCGAAAGCTTAGGCACAGTGAGATATTAAGACTACTAACTGCATTGTGTGTGTGTATGTGTGTGTGTGCGCGCGCATGCATGTGAGAGAATTCTACATCTTTGTGCATGTGTGACATCCAACCCAGCACGGTGCTAATCTGCTCTTATTGAAAGCATCTTTTGCGGAGTCCTTCTCTCCCAAGCCAGTAGATGTTTACTCTCTTAGGCTAAAAAACACCCCCATTGTGTCACAATCGTGTCCATTTGTGTTTTGCTGTGCACGCATTGCTTCTGTGTCCTTTGTTTGCCCCCTACTGGCTGGATGCAATACTGCAGCAAGCAGGATTATTTTTAGTCATCCCATTCATATTCACGTACACATACTGTACATAATTGACCTCCAAGATTGCCATGTCACTTGAAATACAAAACAAATTAAGGCAAATAGCATAAGTATAACAAAAGGTGGACATAACTGCTAGAGTAGCATTACAAGTGCATAACAATAAAAATAAATACACAGGACTGTCTTTGACTATGAGTCACTCACGCATAGAGGTTACCATGTGTGCACCATATGTACTGTATATACATTGTGTGTATTTTAGGCTGTATTCATGGACCAACTGATTACAGTACATCTGGTCTCATTCCTTATGTCCTGGATTAGGATCCTGTCCTAGATTCAGAACTCATGATTTAGTGTTATGACCAGCTACAAAAAAGGGGAGGAGAGTGAAAGAAAAATCACACTACACTATTACATTTGGTGGATCTACAACCATATATAGTGAGGTCCAAATGAATAGTTTGCTCATTTAATTTAATGCAACAATTGTGATTTATGTACAGTATATACTAGATCACTTTTTTGCTTAAATGAAGCGTCTGCTCAGGCTGGCATGGATTTCACAAGTTTGTGCATAACCTCATGATCTATTTTTAGATAAAATCCACTGGAATGTCATCCTAACATGGGGGGAAAATGGCCTTTTGTACAAAGCAGTTACTGTCACCATCACAAATCTGGTTAGTTTAAAAATAAAACATTAAAAAGAAAAAATAATAATAAAAATCAAGATTCAACACTATTTCCAGGCCCCTAATTAAAACTAACATATTTTGTCTATTTTCAATTTTAAATAAAATTTTATTACATTTATAGAATAAAAAAGTGAAATCTAACTAAGTATACATATACTGTACTGTACATATACATAATAAGGATTCAAATAGTTTAGAACTTTTCCATAAGGACGCAACTGACATACTGTAGTTCACGGTCTCTGCTTGCATGTACACATTTTCAGTCTCTAGAAAAAAAAGTTTAGAGAAAACCAAAAGCAGCATTTCTCTTTCCCCAAAGCACAGCCGACCTCTGAGCAAGAGGACCATCCTTCCATTTAGTTATGAGTTGAACCATGAAAATGGACACATGTGCAACATTTCAGAATATAAACTATTCATGCCAAGTTTGTTGCAAAGCTCCTATTTCTATGCTTGTATGCTCCAATATAGGAAATAGGGGGGGAAAATGGAAAGAGGAAAAAAAAAATATGCATGGACATGCCAGGAATAAACAGACAAGAACAGACTTTTTAATGATAAAAGTGTGCACCAAAATTTATTAACATTATTAGAACTTTTATTTGTTTTCTTTCTTCCAGACTGGAATATACTGTATTCATCTTTTAGCATAGAAATGACTATTCTAAAGATATTTCTGATTTTGAAGAGTCCTGATTGTTGGTGGACTGCCCCAGATATTATTAGCTAGGAAACTTAAAATACTTTTTTCTACCTATTAAAGAATTTTAATAGTTCAGTTTAAAGAAAAAGTTAAAACATTAAATTGTGACCTGGTCAACCTGGATATTCTGAAAGATTGATCTCATTAGTACTGTTTGAAGGTCTGTTAAGAACACTTCTCATTGTATGCCTAAATGAGTTGCTGCTCTTAAACCTGCTAAAAGAAAGTTAACAAAGTATTAATAAGAGATTAATAGCTAAAACTTGCGTATTCAATAATGTAGCAGTTGCATGTTTTTTTATTATTATTTTTTTTACTCCTTTCATTTTTCTATAGAGGAAGAAAGAAAGTGAGAAAAGTTTCTCTATAAATGTATTCATTTATGGTTTGTAAAAGCATGGGCTTGAGGTGAAGGCCATGTTTTTTCTTTCCCAGAAATGGAAATGGATTAGTCATTTTCATGTCACTGTGCCCCTTTTAAAAGCTTGGAGCAGCACTTTGTTTGCAATGGAGTAAATAACAGGGGGAAATAAAACTGAACTAAAAATACGATTAGGCAGATGAATAAGGAACATTTACAGAAATATGTAACTGTTGCCATTTTTGTGTTTTTAGCAATGATATTTTATTGAAAGGCACTCTGTTGAGTGAATAATAGATGGATTGTGAACATTTGGCCAGGAGGTTTTCTTTTATTTATGTTTGTGTGCATTTATTTGTTTTTACTGTAACAGCCTTCCACAATCCATAAACACCCTAAAACTGTTTTCAAATAAAAATTAAATAATAATAATAATAATAATAATAATAATATGATTATTATTATTAGTAGTAGTAGTAGTAGTAGTAGTAGTAGTAGCATCAAAAAAGAGACTACTCCCACAAGAATAAAATGTTTTATTAAAGGTTAAAGGTTATGTATTAAGCATTGTATTTGCATATTAGTATATTTTAAAATACAAAATGTGTATTTAAGCCATAAAAGCTCTTATAAAGAAACCTGTAACATACAGTATGCGGACATCAAAACAATATACAAAGGAACTGTCAAAAATGCATGCATTATATAAACCCTTACCGGCACTAGTGGGTAAATATAGATATTAGTCAAAGTTTCTCAGAATTTCTGTTCCCAAATGTCATCTCCATTAAATCACTTAAAAGTTACACAGGCCCCCTTTACAAACTTGGAGGCTTCTGGTTTTATTAGGTGTTGCGTTGAACTTTCCCCTTCCTTCCTAAGAGTTTGTGTTAATCTAAACCAGCATGACTGACACAGAGTGCATTATTGTTGTTATTATTATTTATTTATTTTTATTCCTTTTTTTCCCCGACTAAATGTCTTGTGGCCAATCTGAGCTATTAAATACTACAACATGGCACTGAGAATTCAGCTAAGGGTCAAGGTGTCGGGATTAATTCTGGGTGAGACAGGAGGGAGGGGCAAAATAATTTCTCTTCCTCCCACAGGCTGCACCAGCTGCTGGCCTGTGATAATGTAGGCTAAAGGAAAACAGATCTAAAAATCCTTGGCAGATGATATGTGACACATATACACACACACACACATATACATACACACATATACACATACAGTACAAAAGCCATGGACATGACTGACACTAGATTCCAGCCAAAAATAAATATAACACTCCTGCAATTGAGGATAAAACTACTCTCGTCATCACTATTCACAGACAAGCAATAGAGTAATAATTAACTTCCATGCCCATTCCTTTGATTTAAAAAAAAAAAAAAAAAAAAAAACTTTGGGTCTGACAGCTTTAGGTCAGTCAGTGAAATTTAATAAAGACACCAGGAAATATATGGGAGGGGCATATGACAGCAGGAGGCAAATACAACGCGAGCGAAAGAGGAAGTGGAGGTGAGAGGTCTTTTAAGGATAAATCCGCAGTGGGTGGCCACAGCTTTTAGTAACGCAAAGCAGCAATGTGACAGGACAGCCTGAAGTGGAAAAAGAGGTGGGCATTGCATCAATCAGCATCAGCTTCACCCTCATCCTCATGCCCTCTCCATGAACCCTAATAAGATTGTCGCTCACTCGATGATAGATTGGTTTGCAGGATTTCAAACCAATTGCTTTTGCTTTTTATTGCTTTTTATTTATTTATTTATTTATCTGTTTTCTCTTTTTTTTACTAATGTCAAATGGTCTTCGAGAGTGAACATAAGGACAGATTATCCTTGGATCAACATGCTCGATGAGACACTGCTGATGTCTTAACCCTGCTTGTTCCGTGAGGGACATAATGACATTTAAACATTTCAAGTGTATTCAGAGTTCTCTAATACAAAAAGCAAACTTTGACAGTTTGTTTTTAGTTTTGGCTGTACAGTGATTAATCTTTACAGTGTTGTTAGGTGATATTTGTGAATTGAGAGTAATGATGATTGTATACAGTATGATGATGATTGTGTATGTATTTTCAAAAAATAATCAGTTGTAAATGTATATACAGTTCATAGATAAAAAAAAAAAAAAAACAGTTTAAATGTGGTTTATTTAATCATTCCAATCGAGTTTGATGATAAAATTAATAATTAAATTATGTTGTTCAAATTAAAGCACTTTTTGTAAGTCGCTCTGGATAAGAGCGTCTGCCAAATGCCTAAATGTAAATTAAGTTTCAGACCCCAAATTCTTGGATAGCCGCATAACTGTATATGAATTACATTTGCTGCTTTATTACAGTATATGTTACTTAAAGGTCATGGCTCATTAATTTGCAGGAAAATATTGTAATAAATTATTAACGTATGTAAATAAATGCAGCACTGTTTGATATATATATATTTTTAAATATTGTAAATGTTAAGGTAATCAAAGATGTTTTAGTGTTTAAAACAACACTTAAAATACATGGTTCATGGTGGTGTGTGTGTGTGTGTTTGAGATAGAGGAAGAGACAGAAAGAGAGAGAGAGATGAAAGTGTCATGAGTGTTTCACAAACTACGAGCTTAAACTGATCACTTCATACATAATAATAATAATAATAATTATAATAATTATAATTATTATTATTATTATTGTTGTTGTTGATGCCTACAAAAAATAACTGTGTTGACACTGATGATAAAACTGAAGCAGTCTATTAGCTCTGTGTTTATTTTCACTGAGCCTTGTCTTAAACTGTAGAACCATTTCTTCCAAATAACTTCCCATTTGAAATTTCAGCAGCTTCTTAAATGTCTGCCTTTTCCACCATTTTTGCTTTCATTCTACAAGACACAATAAACGAATGCCACTGGACCTCAAAGCGATTTATTGTCTCAGTCATACAATATACCATATTAGCCCAGCTATGACTTACCATCAGTCATCAGCGTGCACTTCAGCATACAGGATCATAATTCCGGGACTGTTTGCCTGGACTACATGTGGTTTATTGTCCTAGTGATATTATACCTTTTAATCAGGAAGAGTTTACACATGTTTAATGACCTCCGACCACATCCACAATATGAAAAATAATCTGGCAAGCCACATATGAGCAGTATGAATAATCTAAACTGGTGCTGTGAATCAGCGTGTGACTCATCAAGTGTCCCTTAACTGACAGCAGAAACCAGCTTCTGGTAGTTTTTGAAATTAAGCATTCATGCATCATTTGTGGGATGAGAACAATAATAATAATAATAATAATAATAAAAATAACAACAATAATCATAATAATAATTTGTTACTTTTATTATTATTATTATTATTATTATTATTATTATTATTAATAATAATAATAATAATAATAATAATAATAATAATTTACATATTATTTTTTTTGCTGAATATGATATAGTTGTTGAAACTTGTTCTGTGCTCAGCAAAGTACTCTTTGCTTAACTAAACTCTTATTCTTACTACTTCTGCCAATAATAATAATAATAATAATAATGTTGGTCTTTTGGCTGCTCCCGTTGAGGGGTCACCAGAGCGGACCATGCAATCAGCAAACAACTTTGGTAAATGTTTTACGCCATATGCCCTTTCTAACGCAACTCTCACAATTTATTGAGCTTGGGCCGGGCAGGTCATCCAGTGGCTGGGGTTTGGGCATTGGGTGGGAATTGAACCCGGGCATGGTAGGCGTTATTATTATTAGTTGTACTAGTAGCAGAAGTTGCTGTTTATTATTATTATTATTACTACTACTAGTATTATTGTTATTAGTGATAGTATTGGTAGTAGTATTTAAATTTTGAATGTATTTTTTTTCCTTTCATTATTTTATTTTGTATTAATCATTATTATAATTGTATATATAAAGTTAGTACACAATTTAATCCAGACAGCCATGTTACACACCCTTTTCTATCTAATTCAGTGCACCAGTAACTGATTGACCCAACACACCCACACACACATAATTGAAAGCCACAGACAGTGTGATAGTGATTGAATTAAATGAAATTGTGAAGACTGCAATGGATTGCCACCCCATCCAGGGTGTCTAACGCTAGAGCCCCGAGCATTCCATGACCCTGTACAGGATAAGTAGTGTGGAGAGTAAGTGAGAGTGATTGAGAGATAAAAAAAAAAAAAAATAGCAGGCTTATTTTTATCTAACAATCAAAATATTGTCTTTTGTTTATATTAGATGTCAGAATATTGTCATTGTGTGCAGACTTGTCACTCTTATCAGGTCATCTGTGCCAAACAAGAGCTACAGACCCTGTACAAAAAACAAACAGGTCTGGCCCCATGGGAACATCAACTGTGATACAATTGATTTACGCTGGTAACAATAAAAATAAATCGTGCACCACTTGATAAATTACTGACGTACACAAATCACCCAGCGAGAAATCCTGCCTCCATTGTCTCCGTCAGTGTTTGTGTTTATGATATGGAGATAATTTGGTTTTGATTAGGTTGCTGGGTCGTTCAATAAAGCGAGCTATGCATCAGTGGCTAAACTAAATACATCTCAATCAGGATGGCTGCGTTATTTCAATAACAATCCTACCGCCCGCATAGGCTTATGTGAGGCCAGCTGCCTTTCTTTTTCTTCACACACCACACACACACACACACACACACACACACACACACACGCAAAGGCTGCATAACATATTGTTTTCATATTTCTTTTGCTAATATTGACCTTTGCAGTGCAGAAAGCAGCAGTATGTAGGCATAGTAAATCACAATTAGCTTTATGTTATTGACCACTGTTACCAATGTCTGGTGTCCCTAATGTCTTTGTGTGTCTGATAATGAACCAAGATGTCGTGTTTATCTTATAAAGGTAATCACAATATCACAGGCCAGTATTCACCCATGGCACCATGTCAAACATAAAAAATGTGTTTTAATAAATTGCAGAATGTAGTATAAAAAAAAACTAATTTACATCAACACACGGAGACAAAAAAATGACATCACCCCATAATATAGGTATCTGGACTGACTGTAACAGCCCTCTCAGATAGCCATGGGGTAAAAACAATGAAGAAGAAGGTTTTTGACAAGACAATGGTGTGTGGGTGTGTGTGTGTACAGTATACTAAACAAACAAGAGTGTGTATACAGGGTCAGTGCTCGGTCAGACTGTGTGTGCATCAAATGATTTGTGCAGTGTGTTATGGTGCCCTCCTGTCATAAGAGGCAAAGACATACTGTATCATGGGCTGAGTGTGCTGTCTACTGTACGAAATGTGTGTGTGTGTATCGCTTACCTGGGTAAGAGATGGCACCAGGGTAAACCATGGAAAAAAATACAAGTCGGCAGAGGTGGTGTGATGCTTTGAGCAGTGTTCTGCTGGGAAACCTTGGGACCTGGAAAAAAACAAGTCTAATCCATGGAGTCTCGACTTCACAACTTACATGATTAAAAAATCTGCTACTGACGGCTTGATGCCAGATATTACTACAGAACACCTTAAGGGGTCTGCAAGGACTCATGTCTCCGAAATTTGACATGTAAAGGTCAAGAAGTCCTTAATCTTCTTCTTTTCCCTTCTCTACTGTGTGTCGTGGTTTGAGATCTCTTAAAAATATCTCACCTCACACATTGGGTCTCATGCCATGTGAGTGTGAAATTCGTTTTTTAAAGAGACGTTCTGTATTATGATGATGAAACCTTACATAGAACCCAAATAAAAGAAAGTTTTATTTCTATCTAGATGAATGGTTTGCAAAATGACAAAACAACTAAAAGTCGCTCATCATGAAAGAGCGAGTAAAAGAAATGTGTAACTTTTTTAATACATTTTTTCATACGTTTTTCATTATTTTGTAATGTTTTCAGCAGCATGGTAATTTTTATCTCATCTAAATCGCAAAGTTGTTAGTATTATTATTGTTGAAAATGCTCATCCAAAAACGTGTTATATGTGTAACTTATAAAAGTGTATTAAAAAAAAAAAATGCTTTACGCCTTTAAATTACTGAGATTTAAAATATTCGAGTGAAAGTTTTCCAGCAATCAGATCCTGTTCTGTGTCAAAAAAAAATCAAGATCTGGATTTGTGACATCTTGTACTGGAGCAGCTCTTTCATCAATCGCAATCATGGAAAGGAGACATTTTAGAAAATATGAGTAATAGTGTAAGAGAAAAGTAAGCATTCAACCTTTTTTTTTTTTTTTAAATATATCTCATGGCCATGTGTGTGTATATGCAAGCAGTTTCTGTGTCAGTGCTTGGCATGAAATCTTTCTATTTCTCTTTGTAACAAAGTACCTAATTTAAACTCTAATTAGTTACACCAGGTATGAACTCTTAGCTTGTCTACTAACCTTCTTTAATATTTATCCAAGTGAAGCAGAACATACAGACAATGGTTGATAATAATAATGTGCATATACAGTCTCTTATAAAAATAATAATTTATTTATTTAGACTTTTTATGGAGATTTCTTAAAATAAATATAGAAATATGGTATTCTTGTCATTGCAAGCAACTCACATTTAAAACAAAAATGTACTGTAACACAAATGCATAATTAATGTACTGTAACTATAACTCGTCAAAAACAGCCCATATTTTAATTTTCTCATTATTAACTTGTGCCACATACTGTATTTCTAAAGAAAATATATGCTTTTCTGTTGAATAAAGAGGAATCATTTTAATGTTTAGCCCTAATTAAATACAAACATGTGGCAAAAGTTAAAAGATTAACTAACATTAACATTTCTCAAAAGTGTTGATATTTGCAATCTTCATAAATTTACACTGTGCTGCAAAAAAAACCCACCAATTTATTTGTAATAAATTAATTAAATCTATTATAGCTTAAAATATGAAACATGCAGCATTATGTCAAAGTGTGATAATACAACAAGCAATACATTATTTCCATTTAAATATTTGGCCTTAGAAATTTTTTTTCTTGCATGCACACAATAATATTTTCATTAAAAAATGGTTAAAACAGAGACGACATAATTTTTAAATATTAGAAAAACAAGATTTAAAAGCAGTTAAATTGTTATCTTTATAATCCATCAGTGAGCTGTTTTGCTACAGTTATAAGAATTAACATAAAAAATTATTGTTCTAGTTTTTATTTATTTATTTTGTTATTTTTCATTTATTTTGTCATTTTATTTTTGTATTTAACATCTATGTTAGAACATATCCGACTAATCTACATAATTTCTTGTTGAGATCCCGCAACTAATTATGATGACGATGATTATTATGATTTTTATTATGATTATTAATAGTAGTAGTAATAATAATAATAATAATAATTATTATTATTATTAGTAGTAGTAGTAGTAGTAGTAGTAGTACTATAATAATAATAATAATAATAATAATAATATGTTAAATAATTCTTTAGTTTTTTAAAAATATATATTTAAGTGGAAAAAAGCAACTTGAATATCTAAACGTTATTTACTTAAAATGACATTTGTATATTTTGTAAAATTCTGATTTTTTGTGTGCTTGTATTCCAAGTTTTAAGAAATTAAAATCTAAATTAATTAAAAGCAAACTATATAAAATATTATTTCCAATAAAAAAAACTATAGAAGCATGAATTATTGTAAAGCTGAACATAATGCTAAAATTACCAATTATCACAAATAATCAATAATCAGTCATATTTACAGCATTTACATGATGCACATATAATTGTTTTAACATGTTTATTTATCAGTCATTAAACCCAATAACAATATAAATAATTTTAATCATAACATTGTTATAGAATAGAATTTTTTTTTATTTTTTATTATTAGCTATTATAATGGCTGAACACAGACCAGCTTTGTTGTCCTGGCAAAGACACAGTTGGTGAGGGGACAGCACACACTGATGTGTGAGCGCTCAACTGCACTATTTCCACCTGAGGCACACACTAGCCTGTGTTTCACCCCATTACATAAAGCATCTCACATCAACGTGCCCAAACACTGACAGAGAGAAAGAGAGAGAGAGAGAGATATTGAGGGCAGCTTTGGAGTCATAATTAAGGTTCAACGTTGTACGTTGATCTCATACAACCAGGCACATGCTGACCTACATACAGATTGAACTTACACACACACAGATTGAGAGTTTCTTTGTGTGTGTGTGTGTGTGTGTGTGTGTGTGTGTGTGTGTGTCTGACTTTAATGCTCAAGTATGTATGATACCGAAACGAGCCTGAACAGTAGCGTTAGTATGCAGGCTCTGAGGTTTAAACCTACTGTCCCGCAATCATGAAGGTATGGCGGTAATTTCTGGTGGCCATGATGATAATTTCTGCCCAGACTCTTGGGAATAAACCCAGCAATTCACCAAGAGCGCTTTCCAATTACCTTCCCTTATAAAAAGAATGCATGATCATTTTTTTTGACCCCACTGATTGAGCGGTTGAGTTATCTATCCTTTGACCCATACTTTTATTACTTTGTGTGTGTGTGTGTGTGTGTGTGTTGTGTGTGAATCTCTTGTTGAAAACTGAAAACCACAATTGAGCACAGTGATTTGGGGTAAATAAAATTCCTTTGATGGGTCAGGAGTGATGTGAAAGTTGATTTCTGAGCATATATCTTAATTAGAGTTTATTACTTCCACATTGTCTGAGAGCACCATGTTCTTGACTGAACATGTGCATACAGTAATTGTAAAATTGCAATACAGTAAAAAAGTGAACATTATTTGGATAAAAGTATTTGGGAATGCTTTTTCAAGAATGTTTTTTCATCAGTATGTTAGTTATAAACAGAGGTGTCAAGTAACGAAGTACAAATACTTCGTTACCTTACTTAAGTAGAAATTTTGGGTATCTATACTTTACT
>JAQMYL010000035.1:6795494-6809697 GCA_030014365.1 Clarias pachynema
TCAAAAACGTGAGCTGGAAGGTATGGCTTTACCTTGGCTAACTGTCTAAGTTGAAAGAAACTTGACTGGACAACTGCACTAACTTGCTTATGAAATCTTTTAAGTCATGAAATTTAAAAGACTTGTCTTTTAATAAAAATCCTAATAATCCTTTAGGTGAGTGTATATACAGTATATATATATATATATATATATATATATAAAATAAAGTAACATTAAAACAAATTAACCTGCACTTTATCTTTGAAAATAATCGTAAGTTAGACGTGAGCAGGGATCCTATTGTGTAGGATGACTTTCATACACTCACACAGACATTAACGGAATCACTCCTTTAAACAGATTAATCTCCCGCACTGCTACAGCCTTTTAAACTTTTTTCTTTACGGGGGCTGTTGTTGCAGTACAGTTACTAAAGAACAGTCACTACACTTGGACACAAAATTTAAAAAAAAATATGCTTTAGGGAAGTTGACTATATGAGTGACCCACACGGACTCAGACCGAGCATGGGAGATGATTACCCACAATCCCACAGCAAAGGAGAGAGAGAAACCAATGGCTCAGTTGTTATGATGTGATGCTTGGCAGACAAAGTGTATGCGTACTACAGTACTTGTATCAAGACCATGCTTATTTACCAAGTTAAAATGTATTTCAAAATTTTGCTCGTCTTGCAAAACGCTTGCAAACCAAGGTACTTGCTGTACAAAGGTTCCACTTTTTTCACCATACCATTATTTCTTTAAGTAAAATGAAGGCAAAAAGTAATTATAATAAAAAACATGTGAAATACTAAGTACCTGCCCCCTAGCTTGTAGATCCGCCTTAAGCAAAAATAACTTGAAGTAATCATTTCCTGTAGGACTTTATCAGTCTCTCGTATCATTGGGGAGGAATTTTGAACCACTTTTCTTTACACCATTTCTTCAGTTCATTAAGGTTTTGATGCATTCACATATACACAGCTCTCTTAAGTCCCCACCACAGCAGTATGCTCTGAAGAGTAGATGTTAAAATAGGTCTGTCACGTGAACTCTGGGAAGCATTTATGTGGGCTCTAATCTGGGGTGCTGTAAAGCTGCAGTTTCTGAGGCTGCAGCAGATGTAGCTCCTGGTCATCCTTTCCTGAGTCAGTCCTCATGAGAGCCAGTTTCATCATACCATTTGATGGCTTTGGCAACTGCACTTGGGGACAGATTCAATGTTCTTGAGATTTTTTGATTTGCCAAGAAATATCACAAATTCACTCTTGACCAGGCACACCTGTAAATTATAAGCCATTCTAGGTAACTACCTTGAATTTACATGAAAGGCGGTCATGAGTGTGCCAAGCTGTCATCAAAACTAAATGTAGCTAATTTGAACAATCCAAAATATAAAATACATTCTGCATTGTTTAACACTTCTATTTACTACATAATTCCAAGCATGTTCTTTTATAGTTTGGATAACTTCAGTATTAATATATAATGTGGTAAATAATAGTAAAAAATAAATAAAGCAAACCACTGAATAAGGTGTGTCCAAACTTTCATAAAAATCTCAGTACTATATAGCGAATCAGGCTAGAAGCTTGAATTGTACTATTGAAAAAAAACTGAGAGACTGTGTCAGCCCATTCATAACCTGTGCATGAGAAAGACTGCTTGCATGTTTACAACTGCTGACATGATTTATTAGGGCAGTGCAAGTGTCCCCTACGCATTTGCCATCACCATGGCTGGGTTCTCTGCTTAAGGAGCTCATTTATTACATGTAAATGAGTTGCTGTTAAGGGTACTTCATGTACAGTGTTGCCAAAAAGACACCTGGGATGGAGGAAAAGAAGTCTGCCAATAAAATTTCACTTGGAGGAAAGAAAACTGCATGTTAAGTTGAAACTGCATAAGGTTGCATCAAAGCAAAGAAAACCACTTGGTGTAATGAACAAGTAATGCAAATTTTGAAAATGGAAAAGTTTTGTGCCACCCCTTATTTCTTCATATTCTGTTTTTAAAGATCCAGACTTTTTTATGTAGTCTTGAGAAATAGTTTTCCAATTTTTCTTTTTGGCTTTTATTTTTGATGTTCCAGAGGATTTTTTGTTTGTTTGTTTGCCCATAGTGTGTGAGTGTGTGTGTATGTGTGTCTGCCCTGTGATGGATTGGCACCCTGTGCCCTAAGCCTCCTGGGGATAGGCTCCAGGTCCCCGCGACCCTGAATACAGGTGGTATAGAAGATGACTGAGAGTGAGTGAGTGATTTAATATGAATTTAATAAGAAATGAGCGATGGCTCAAGTCTGTAGCACATTACTGTATTATACAGTATGAATGAATGCTTATAATAAATTAAGACATGGTAATAAATTGTCCCAGTGATACAGAAAATGGTTAGTTTACCAACCATTCATTGCAATAAAAGACAGTTTTAATTTCAGGGAAAAGCAATTACGTGATTAAATGACTAAATGAACAATTCTGGAACAGTGGTTCTGGGGTAAGCCAAATGATGATTATGTCAACACCTATTGTATTCTGTCTGCCCAATGTGCTACAATGAGCTCAGTTTAATGAAGAAGAAGGAAAATCAGACAACTATTTTGGTTGTAAGTGTACAGCAGAATCATAAATTCAGTATGATTGCTCTGGGCATTTTTGTAAATTGCTAACAAGCTGCTGTGGACAGAGTTCAATCATAGTAGGTTGTTCTCAGTCAGAGTGAGGGCATGTTTTGGGACTAGGGTTTTAGGAAGACCTCAGAATTGCAGAGATTGTCAATAAATCTCTCTCTCTCTCTCTCTCTCTCTCTGAACTTTATAGCCAGCTAAACCATTTTTTTAGTGAACAAGTTTCAAATACTGACAATTTTGTTGGCCCTGTTCTTTCTCTCTTCTCTGTCAACCAGTAAATTCAAGCCAACAGTAAGCAATTTGGGAATATGAAAAACAGCAGTTAGTGCTTCCCAACAAGAGTGTTCAGCAGCCATGGAATGAGCAGCAGTTCAAAATAAAGATGTGGTTCAAAAAAGATGTGGCTTGTCTGTATCTCGTAGGAAGCATGTGTTAGCTTTCAGATTTTCAGGGTGCTAGCTGTTGTGCCGTAAGTGAAAATGAGCTAGTGGGTAGGTATTGGCAGTGATAAAGGTGGAAAAGACTGTGGAAACAAGCTAGTTGGTGAGACTTGGCAGTAATAAAAAAAAAAATATGGTGAACTTAAATAATAAACATTAAGAAGAGCAACTCTCAATTACTGATTATCTATACTGCTTTATCCTGCATACGAGGTCTCGGGGGGGCAGATCCTATCCCAGGAGTGCGCAAGGCAGGGAACACCCAGGACAGGGTGCCAATCCATTGAAGGGCACATAAATACGCACGCACTCTCATTTGGGAATGCTAATTAGCCTAATCTGCATGTCTTGGACCGTGTGAGGAAACCAGTGTACCCGGAGGAAACCCACTAAGCGTGGAGAGAACATGCAAACTCCTTTTACACAGATCAGAGGTGGGAACCGAACCCAGAACCTGGAGGTGCAAGGCGACAATGCTAACCACTCAGCCACAGTGCCACTGGAAAAGCAAATCCAATACCTATATTCTTGCAATAGTATTGAACATGTAAATGAATTTACTTTAATTCAAGCTAAACAAGATGCTTCCAAGCATATAACATTTTTTATATTAGGTGAGTTGCTTTAAACTATGAAAAAGTATAAAAAATTTTGCATATCCACTTAACACTTACTGTGTGCTATAATGTCATAATGGTATTACTAGGGATTCATTCAGATGGTCAAATTAAACTTGAAAATGCCCATCCCATGCAGTTCCTTATTTCACAGCAGTGTTACTGAGTATCTGATTAAGCAATGCTTGTCAAGCTTTTTGTTTTCTTTGATTAAATAATTAGTTTCCAATTGAAGATGAACAGAAGGTTTCCTCACACTTTTCCATTCACTTGCACAAAGTACTAAAGCATTTTAATTAATTCTACCTTTTATCTCTGTTAAAACATTAACAAGTTTTGTTGAATGTCAAAGCAAATTTATCATTCACTCTGCTGTCTTCAGAATTTTGTATTGCAGTAGGTACCCTTTGTTATTATTCCCTTGTATTTCAGATTATTTAAATCAGTCTTTCATTCCCATAAGAGCTACTTTGTAATAATGCAAGCCTTCAAAAACCTAAAATTAAAAGTGGAATGGAAAATCATTTACATTGCTCTCTAAAACAGGTTAGTATTTACCACCTTTATACTGTAAAATGAATCATCAAAAAAACATTTGTATTTTAAAACTACCACATATCATTCTGTTGCCCATATTTTGTAGCACATATACAACATATTATAGTAACATATTTGTATTCTATCGCATATCATTATTTCCTTCCTACTGTATGAACATTTGAGCCATCATAATGCTGGTTATATTTCACATTGTGCATTTTGTATTTGATTCTATTTTATTTAAATGATATAGTGTACTTGTAAATTGGCATTTTAACAAAATACCTTCACGGATATGAAGAAATTTAGATCCCTGTTGCACAAACCAAGGGTGAAAATGGAAGGAAAATCCCCCAAAGATGCACAAAGAAGACACTTTAATAGGAATCAGACTTGGGTATTTGGGAAGCCAAATTATTCTAGGATACACCAAATAATAGGATTCTAAATTATTATACTTGTGTACAAGGTGATTTACAGGTCTACAGGATGAATCAAAGAATGAAAGAGTGTTTTGGGCAATATTTCTAATTTATGTGTTTATACTGTAAGAACATTGCTGGCTTAATTATTTTCCAGTGGCTAAGTTAGAAGTGTCCATTCGGCTACAGCATATGCCCCTGCTGGATTTGGGTGGATGGAAGTGCCAGCTGCAGCTCAGGTCCTATAAATCATTTGCTACCATGTGCCAGTGGCAATCACTGTAGAACAGCAGAATCCTGCATTATTCCTTCGCCTAATTTTGACAAATGACTCTCAGATTATAAGGGGAATATAATGGAAGTTTGTGTAAACTGTTTTACTTTTTTATCCACATATGTGTTTTTCCTTCCCTCATCCTTTGCCACAATTTTGAGGCATCCGTTTGTCGAGTGTCTGGGAATTTGAACATCAGCTTCTGCTTCAAACTCGAAAAAAGCCATTAGCCAACTACAGGGGACATGAAGATCAACTCGGGAATCACTTTTTAATTCTTGTGTCTGACAGCTTTGCAGGTTACACAACAATTGTTCAAAGTAGATTCAACTAAATGGTCGATAACCTTAAACGAAAAGAAAAAACACAAAAAATGTACATCACTATTTTTGATAATCGGTAAATCATTACTTCTAATAAATAATAGTTAAATAAAATTTTAACAAATACAACAAAATTATTTAACTAACCTTAACACGTACTGTACTATTCCATAAACTGTTTAGCAAACATGTAATACATATCTCTCTTTCTCTCTTGTATTGAGCACAATAGCAATTAAATCAAATATCATGTAACTCAAATTCAAGTGATCAGTCCTTCGTATAAGTTAAGAGCGGTATTATCATACCATCAGTGTCCCTGAGATGACGCAGCAGCCGATGCGCTTCCCTGTCTCACATGTTACTGACTTAAAAAAAAAAAAAAAAATTCTTATGGTACTGACTGCAGTCTCTTACACGCAGATTTTTATACACAGACGCTATACTGTTCCATCATAGTAGAGACTGTGAGGTGGCGATTCTCTGTCACAAATGGTGCTTGTATGTTGAGTCTGTACCTTTGCTCCATTAGTGACTGTGAGGTGATGCATACTGTGTTGTCATTCTCTGATCGTGTCATAGTTGGTCCTTGACTTCAGCTCCATCATTTCACTTATTTTAGCTTTACACCGTCTCCTTCTTTTCTTTTTTTTCCTTTACTTGGTAAATTTTCCCAACCCACTTTTCCCCTCTCTCTCTCTCTCTCTCTCTCTTTCTCTCTCTCAAATAATTATGAGCAGGATTTCAGCAGAACTTATTCCTTTTATTTAGTTTTCTGTAGATCAGTGGTACGCTATGCAAAACAACAGCTTGCATGTGATTAATCCCTGTGTGGTTATGAATTCAAGGTGGCTGGCCTACTGACAAATAAATAAAATAAAAAGCAGGCACTCCTAGCCCAGCTAACACATTTGGATTTTTATGTTTAATGTTATCTGTTAGTTGAGTTCCTCAACTTCCAGAAAACCTCACCTGGATGACTGAGAATCTTAACAGATTCCCTCTTGCATGTTTAATGTTACTAAATACCTGGATCAGGATCAAAGGTTCAAATAGAACACGCTTCAAATATTGTACTGGGCATACATACAGTATGTACTTGAACATTGATTTTATTGTACATATGTACAGTGAAATCCTGGATTGCGAGTAGCGAGCTTTGCGAGGGTTCCGCAAGACGGGCAAAGATTTTTAAGAAATTTTGACTTGGAAAATGAACAAGTCTTGGTTTACGAGTACCGAGTGTCTCTTACTGGTATAATCAACATCCGTGCACGCGTGTGACCATGTGTGTGTGTGTACAATGAAAATACGGAAATACCAGCCCGCTCCTGGAACAAATTATGCTCGTAATCCAAGGTTCCACTGTACCTATAAATACTTACTTTGTGCCTAGACTGTGTAGACATAACATAAAACCTTCAAAAAGAAAAATACTGTTAATTAATCTGTTCCAGCTTACAAGAAGTTATTTAAACTTAACTGATGCAGTGAGTACCTTCTCATTACTTAAACACCAATGTGGGGCCAGTGTTATGATCTAGAGTTGTTTCTTTTGGTTAAGTCTAGGTTCAGCAGTAATATATGCCGAAAACATTAAGTCAACTGATCTCCTGAATATACCTTATGACCTTTTATTTCATCAATAGATTTACATTCAATAAAATGTACTTGAAGTCGGTGGATAGAGTACAGGATTGAAAAGTCCAGGATTCATGTCTGGAAGTACAGTATTGGTAAAGAGACAAGCAGCTGCATTTTGTATTAACTGAAGAGGAGATAGAGAGGACTGATTAACACAAACATAAGATGCATTACAGTAATTCAAACTAAATCTGATAAAGCATGTATCGCCATTTCACTGCGTGATAGAACAGGCTTCACTTTAGCTAGCAGGCAAGTTGGAAAAAGCTTGCTTTAACTACAGAGTTAATCTGTTTATCAAATTTCAGGCTGCTGTCGAATATAACCCCCAGATTTCTAACCACTGGTTTTATGTATGGAGTAAGATCCCCAAGGTCTAGGTTTAGACATCCTCACATGGCTGTGGTTCCAAACAAAATGGTCTCAGTTTTACTTTCATTCAGATGGAGAAAGTTTTTTGAAAGCCAGTTTTGGATGGATTTTAAACAAAACAGTGGCATGGAGTAAAACACACCTCTTGCATAAATTTTTTTTACTGACCATGCACATAGAGTTACAATTGCAAACACAACTATACCTGAATTAGAAAGCACATGATGTGTCCATTGCCCGTCCTTATCAACCTTGTTTATTGGTATTGTGGTATCTAGAGGTTCTGATCCTGTTCCATTTCCTTATTTTTGCTCTTGCCTATAGATGTGTTCATGTTGTTTACTGCTCAGCTGTCATTTGGTTTTCATTTTTGATTCTGGCACCTGTGTTTGATTTTTCTGCCAAGTTTAATAAAGTTTTGTAAAGCTGTACTTGCATCCTCTTGTCCATCTGACTCTTTTCTTTTGTTTACATCCTGCTTGATCTTCATAGCATTTCATTGGTTCATTATATGTATACTGGGGAAGGTTGAAAGTAATTGTGCGGGGGGAAAGCACATGCAGGATTGTTCATGTATTAACCCTATGCAGATCTATAGGCAGTGAACACATCAGCAAAAAATAGTTACTTTAACTGGCAGCACACAACACTAGTAGCAATGACTTTATCAGTGATTTGTCATATAATATGAGGTTGCATATTTTTTTCTTCATATATTTTATTTCATCACTCCATATGCTGTTTTATTACATTATGGATTTTTGTTCAATTTTAACTTAATTAACACACATGTAGATATTTGTATACAGTATACTGCATATCTGAGTGAGTAAACCATTATGTGAGGAAAAGTAACTCTTTTTTCCATTACTCATGCTTACAATTATTTAAAATTAATTAGGTGGTAAGTAAGGGCTAAATTATTTAGAATAAAATGGGAGGGAGGTCATAATAAGCACAGGGAAACAAACAATAAAAAAAATTTGAGAGTGAAGGTTCTGCAGGCCGAAACACTTCGCTGATGGAAAGAGATCAGAGTATAATAACCAGACTGGTTTGAATGTCTACAGAAATTGACATACGCTCTCTTTACAATGGTTGTGAGCAGAAAACATCTCACACTGCACAATGGAATAATATTCTGTCATGTATCCAGAGCAAGCTATATATGTGTTGACATAAACACCACTGGGTATAGCTTGGGTTAGCTCTTTGAATCTTTGTGACAAACCTGTCCCACACCTGTTTCTCAAGTATCAACTTCTACCACAAATGGCTTGGATGAGTATGGGTGCAAGAGAAATGGGGCTAAGGTAAACACTCCCTATAGCCTTGCAATCCCCCACCTCCCCCTGTTTGAATCCCAACTCACTCACCTCCCCATGTTGAATCCAACAATAAGACAAATGAAAGTATTTTTTAATAGTGTTGTAAAGTCTTTGATAGTGTTGTAATAGCCAGTTCCTAACTGCTGACACCTTGTCTTGGTACATTAAAAATTTTCCCAGCACATCATATAACAGAACTGGTTTATAACTATTAACTTCAAAACTGTCAGGAGAGTGGACACTGACATGTTATTTATTGGGGGATTAGTAAAACAGCGGCTAACTGCTCTCATAATGCATGATTTACTCCAACTGCATGAGCAGAGGCTGAGAGATTTTTTTTGGAATTGACATATGACTGATTTGACAGGGCTTTCGTGATAACAAGGTGCTGAGGTATATGGACATATCATCAAGAGATAATAAGTCATTCCTACAAGCCAGTTTGGTGAGAACATCTCAGCTGAGTCCTTCGGGAAATGCAACTTTTAGGGCAGGCTAATTCCATCCATTTCTGGCAGCCATGGTATGGAGATTCAGAGCTAACTCCAGTCCCCCTGCCAGAGGAAGAGTAGATATTTACTGAACTTTTTCACTTTTGTTAAGTGGATAAACACATTTAAACAAACTCAGTAAATACTAGTATAAACTAACATTCCTTTCACACTGGTTCCATACTGTGGTAGCTAACTTGTGTGATTTTTCTATTACCATGGTGATGAACTGTGCTTTTGTCTCTTGTTTGCATACTTATTCCTGATCTTTACACTTGCTAAGGTAACCCGAATATTTATCTAAACAAGCTACCACTGTGACAGTGGTTGAGGGTAAAGGAGTGTGTTGCAGAGGTGTCAGTGATGTCATAAAAGGTGTATCTTGGAGCTGACCAAATGTTTCATCAGTTGTTTGGTTTGTTGCTGCTCTTGGTAGATCTGGATAAGTTCTATTGGAACTTGAGTGATTTCTTGGCACAGTTCACTAATGACATGTGAATGATTGATATACCTTCTGCATGTTAAGTTATTCTGCTGCATTCACGAAGGGTGTAGTATTCTGTCACAGTTGATGAGACGGTGAGGCAAATTCAGCTAAGTTTTGTTGACCAATACCTGACAATCAAAAAATAAACACTGATATTCAAAATACGTAGTAGTCATAAGCATCACTGGGCTGAAAAAAAAACACAGATCAAATACTATGCAGAAGGGAATACAGTATGAGCAGACAGTCATTGGAGTACTTAGTGGCCTTGTTTGTAGAACCAGAGCTCGGTCTAGAGGAGATTCTGGCATTGACTTAACAAGAACAAACATCTGGGGCACAGCTCATAGAAACCGAAAAGTTGAATACTATACAAATATATAAAATATGTAAATGCTTTTATAATTGACCTGTCCAGTTCAGTTGAGGCTGTGCCCATCAGTGTTGGGGGACGTTACTTTTTAAAGTAACTAATTAGATTACAAAATTACTTTCACACACACACAATAACGGATTGGGAATGACTGCTGTCTGGCTCACGAATTACATAAGTTGTCTGAATAACGGATTACATTTAAAATAAATAAATAAATAAATAAATAAATAAATAACTGCGTACTTAAATGGCGGACCTAACGCGTTAGATTACTCGTTACATCAAAAAATTAATCCAAGTACTCTAACGCCTTACTTTGTAACTTGTTACACCCAACACTGGTGCCCCAGATAACCTCATATTCCTTGGCTAACAGGGGTAAACCCCGATATGGCCAGTTTGTGTAAAACTTAGAGACTATATTCCCAGGTGATTAACAGTATCTGGAATTCTCAAACCAGCTGAGTTGGTATTAATATCTAAGTTATTCGTATTAATCCATCTAAACTTTACATTATCAGCAAATTAAACTGTTGAACTTTTGCACATGATGTCAAAATGTCTGTCCACCATGGTACAAAATCCACATACTGAATAAAGCCAGTCACAGAAGTAATTTCAGCAGGAAAACACATTAGCTAATGCTACGTTATCTTAATCAACACTTGTCTGCTTAGTACTTTGTTTTGCTTCCAAGTTGTTTTCTGAATTGCCTCTGAACCGTCCATGTTGTGTTTCACGACTACCTAACTTCTAAAGCTGAATCGCAAATCCCTCTCTAACTCCTGAACAAAGGCAATACTTTGTCTGTGGAACAAAGGATTTAACACCCATTTGGGATTCAACCCTGAAACAGTTAGTTATCTATTATTATTCTTTAAAAATCTTAAAATGTCAGTATTAGTTATCATTACCTGTGCATCATTTTATGAAACGTAAAACACACAACATATTCCATAGCATCGCATTATTTTCCAAAGAGGCACTGAATTAGCTAACACTTCTAATAACAAAGCCCACCAAATCCAAAAGGAAGTCTGAGGTAATCAAGTTCTGATATCAAATCAAACTTCTACAAATGGATATCCTTATTACTATATCTTCTTTATCCATTTTCACACACTTGTTTTTCTTTTGAATAATTTACCCACAAAATAATACATACATATGAAAATAATTAACAGAACAGAAACTAGCAATTGCTTTATTATATCCTTTATATGTGTGACAAATTAAGAACATTTCACCTTTACACACAGTTATATTTAGCAAATTATTATTATTATTATTTATTTATTTATTTATTTTAATGACAGCATGCACAAACGTACACATTCCACAGGAGCTTGTTTTATTGATCATGAACAGTGGCGGCTGGTGCAAACAAAATAAAAATTAAGCTTTTAATAATCGCCTGTAAATAGCCATAAGAAGTGCTGGAAAAGCACAGAGTGTAAGATCGGCCACGATCACTTGACTGCTGCTTAATTAGAAGATCAGGTAGATCTGTTCCAAGCTCTTTAACTATTTTTCTTTCTTCGTCCAATCGCCTTTCGAAGGGGTATTTTAGCAAAGAAATTACAGAATTTTCTCTCATATTTAGCTGATTTCCACCTCAATCACTATTCAAATCACATGCTTTTCAAAAGTTTGAGCACCTATAGTTTGTCCAGTGCCCGGCATTCACAAACACAAAAGAACGTAATACAGTTTAGATTTTTTTTTTTATTGTAAATAAATTATATTAAGAATTACAGTGGAATATTGTAACTAAATGACTTTATTTCATTATTAAAATAAATTATTATTATGTTAAATAATTACATGTTAAAGTAGCATTCCTCTCTGCCTAACTTTAAGGGGGCAGCGCCCCAGCGCCCCATATTGACCAGCCGCCACTTATCATGAGTGGTCTTTTCTCCCCTCTCTATATTGTTCTCTTTTTCCACTTGGTGTTAACATGCAAATCCTCTAAGATGCTTGTCTTTCTACCCTATCCAGCATAATCCCCCTATTCTCATTCTAGCCCTCATTTGGTGGCACTCACATAAAATGCAATGATTGATGATGTATCGATCATGAAGCTTGTTTCCTTCAGCTAGTTGCTGAGTCAACAGCAGTTGGATGCCTTATCTTTGCAAAACACATTAACAAACAAACAAACATTATTGTCCCCTATCTTTGAAAAAAAAATATCTTGGAACTCAGCTGTTACATTTGCATACCATGTATTGTGTGTGCTTGTTGTCCATATATTACAGGAAACCTGTAGGTATGTTAACAGTGTGTGTCATGCATGACAAAAGGAACAAAGTTGTATTTTAAAAAACTATGAAAGTTTTTGCTGTCAATTATCACCATAGCATTTTCTTTTTTTAATGTTGGTATGTATTGACATTTGTCTGATGTTTCTTTGTTTGCTTGTTTGCTTTAATGTTTTTCCCCATTTTATTGTTTTTGTCCTTTTTGCTCGTTGGTTGCGAATTTGGTGATTGGTGAGGTACAGTATGTCCACCCGCTCACTATGGCTATAGTGTGAGAGTTGATTTTATAGTTATTGGCAGACAGTTTGTATAATAAGTTCAAGTTGCTTGGGAAGTGCAATATGTGGCAATGTGTCTTTGCTCACTTAGTGAATCTCCAGGCAGTGTTGCCCAGGGGCACTTTGCTTACACAGGCTCTGTTGGACATAGGCCTTCAGTAACACTACTGTATGTAATAACACTATAATACTATGACAATAATTTCAAGCTTTTTGAACCTTTTCACCTCAGACCTACACTTCATTCTTTGCATACTTCTTTTGATTTACATGGGTCAAATACTTCAGTCTCTGTCCTGCCCACTGCATGTCCTCTTTATCCTTCACTGATCCATTTCTTTTGTCCTGCTTCTGATCTGGTCTAAATGACATGGCTTGATCTGTGGTTATATTCAGCCCCTCCAACTATTTCCTGCCAGGAGCACTCTGTCTGCCTATCAGCAGGCCAATTGTTCACTTCCACTCAAAGGAGCCGATTTGTGTCTTTCCTGAGGTAAGCAAGGGATGATTTGCTCTGAGATAAGAGGCTAAAAGCTTGAGCTCCCAGTTGTGACTGTGCATTTAACATCTTCAGGATCCTGAGCCCATTAATAGCTGCACCATGACAGCAGAGGGAGCTTGTTCAGTATGTGTTGGAGAAGGACATTTCCCACAGGGGGGAACAGCAGGGGNNNGGGGGGGGGGGAGAAGGTGCCAGTGACATCTATTCTCTCTCTCTCTCTGTTTCTTTATCTCTCCCTCCCCCCAATTTTCTTCTCATTCTCCCACTCCTTCTGTTGCATGGCCCAGTTGAACTGTAGCTGTGAGATGCCCGACCACTATGGCAAAATGTCTTATTATGACCTGTCACTAGACTCTACCGACACCCATTCCCTTGTGCTCTCGCCCTGATTATGCCAGAAAAATACCACCGCTTCTCAACCAGCACTGTAGATATATATATTAAAAAAAAGAATGAAAAAAATGGTAAACTAGCAGATGGTAAACTAGCAGAAAAAAGATGAATCTGGACAGAGAGGAGTGGTGAGGGAAAGGCCAATGAATAGAATTTTTCTCTAAGGAAGGACCATTAATAGAAGCAATCCAAATATTATATGAAAAACAACCTCCTCTATCATTAGTGACCCTAGATATCTTCATATTTTCCTTTCAAAGAGCCAGACTTTTTTGTAATTTTAATCTTAAGGAATAGTTCTCCAAACTTCCTGAAGGCTGTTTTGGCTCCCATATTTGCAAGATTTTGGCTTTTATTTTATTTCAGTCCCTGTACCTGACCAGTTTCAAAAGAATTTTTATTAGTTAAGTGGCAAAGTGGCTTATGAATCTTAAAACATACAAACATCTAACTTTAGGTTTAAATAAGTGAGAAACAAATGTTGTTGCAGGCTGATGATTAATATACTGGTAATGCTGAGTGGTTGAAACAGACGAGAAAAGAAATGATGTTGCTGTAGAGGTTGTTACATAAACAACCACTTATTACTTTAGGAACTTTGCAACCTGTCACATTAAAACAAACTTAATTTAATTTATATAATGTAAGATATTATGAAAATGAAAGAGAACAGTAGCTGAACAATAGGCTAGCATCGGTCATCAAAAAAAACAAACAGATAAGGTTATTGGGCACAGTGATTTATTTTCTACATTCTACAACAGGGGTGGGCAAACTTTTTGATTCGTGGGCCACATTGAGTTCTAACATTTGACAAAGGGGCCGGAACAGGAGCA
>JAQMYL010000035.1:6909668-6927616 GCA_030014365.1 Clarias pachynema
CATGCACACAGAGACGGGAATCGAACCCAGACCCTGGAGGTGCAAGGCGACAGTGCTAACCACTACACCACCATGCCGCCTACTACAGCCCATTTATTCAGCATAAAAAAAGTTCATGTAGCATCTTGCCAGGGTAATATTGCAATACTACAATTACAACTTGGGAGTTTTTGTAGTTAGTGAGAATTTTCTTTATTAGCTTAGAAATGGATGGGTGAAGGAGGGAAATTCATTGAACTTTTTTATAGATTTATTAAACTTTAGAGGCTGTTGTGGGTAAGATTTACACCCAGAATAAAGGAACATGGTTCTGGATTGTTTAAAGCCCAGCTCACCTTAATTTTTAAGGAAAGAATGATGGATTTTCTTAGTAAGTCGATGGCAACCGTCAGCTCATATTTTCCTTGTTTTAATTGCTGTTGGGTATATGATAAAATTCTTGTGCAAGGTAAATTTTGAATTGCTTGTTAGTTTTGTAGGTCATGTTCAGTGTTGGAGGATGTTACTTTTTAAAGTAACTAATTACATTACAAAATTACTGTCTTTAAAAAGTAATCAGTTACATTATAGCATTACTTTCTGATAAAAGTAACTAGTTAGAGTTCTTTTCCATTGCAGAAAATGGCCGTAAGTACGGTTCATCATGATTCACCATGAGTTTTGGCACTGTAATTACGTTTCCATCTTTCCGCGCGTCTGTCCTCGCAGACCTTGCAGAACGTCGCGGCACTCACAGTGCCTAACACCACTTCTCACCAGAAGTCAAACTGCATAGGTGAGATAAGGGTATACCGTAATGCAATTCAATTTATTGGGTATAACAGCAGGAATAACCGAGAGGGGCGGGTTATCGGGGGCGGGGCTTGTAGGACGACTTTCACACACACAATAACATAATTACTGCTGTCTGGCTCATGGATTACATAAATTGTCTGAATAAAGGATTACATTTTTAAAAAATATAACTAAATACAGTAACTGAGCACTTAAATAGCAGACCTAATGTGTTAGATTACTCGTTAAATCAAAAAAGTAATCCAAGTACTCTAATGCTTTACTTTGTAATGCTTTGTAACGCATTACACCCAACACTGGTCATGTTTTTGGGTGTGCTCTGAATGCAAGATTTACTGTAGATGTTTTTTTCCTTTATTTTGGTCAGCCACCTATAATGGAATAACTGTGTAGGTACACACTTAAATCCATCAGTAACATTGAGTTAACATTCAAACAGAGCTATATTCCCTGCCATACGGAGAGTCTACTGACAGCTTTTAAAGTAGAATGCTTTCTTGTGTGATAATTGGTTAATGCTGTAACCTCCTTACATTTTACTATGAAAACCATTTTATTTGTTTATTAATATCTTGGCTTAAACCCACAAATGTACTGGCTATTGCAATGAACACTAATCCCATCCCTAAACCTAACAATAACCGTTTAAACTTTTTCTGTAACATAAGCATGAAATATGTGTAATACTGTACTGTAATTGAGTTTTTTTTTGTTGTTGTTGTTTTATTTTATCAAATAAATAAAAGGAATAATAAAAATCTACTTCATGCTTGCTTTATGCTAAATAAAATGTATTTCTATAATTTCCTACTCATTTTACACTTTTTATTTCTTTATTTATTTTTATCCAGTCCCTCTTAATTGTTTGGTAGCCACCAAATATAGGGCAGCTTTATCATGGTTGGCTATGCTCACTCAATAAGCCATTCTCATCTGCTTGTTTTAAATTTGGCATGGATACAAAAAATAATAATAATATAGAAAGCACATTGTAGTTAGGATGTGATGGGGTCGCTTTTTTTCCCCCTCAAAAAAGTTGAACAAACCGAACAAACAAAACAAACCGAAAATATCTTTTAGGAGGGCGGAACATAACATAACTTTGGACAACACTGAAATGAGAGTGCATTTCATTTAGTTAATTACACTAATGGAGATACCCTTTTTGGTCCTGCCAATAGGAACATGTGGAATGAGAGACTCTGGAATTTTGAAGGATCCATTGTATCCTGTAAGCTCCAGGCTTAGAGTAGACAGGCTGGTAATTAGTTTAGACCTCCTTTGCGTTGCTTTGAGAAATGCTTTAACTGAAAAGAAAACAGTCTGTCTTTACATGATTCTCATGTTAGGGAAGGAGTCTTGTGCAACCAGGGAAATAAATCAATGAATCCATTCCAAAAGCCATCACCAGCGGTTAAGAATCAAAAACCTTTTCAGACATGAAGTCCATCAAAGCAGACTGCCATTAGTCACTGAAAATGAAAGCAAGAACTCTTGAGGGAATTGTTTGGGTCAAGATGAGTTTTCTAAGATCCAAGAGAAAAGTGGAGGATGAGATGTAAAATGCATGCTAACATTTAACACACTGGTACAAAGTGTATAGCCCTATGTATACAACCCTATATTTTTTTCAGTAGCTGCATTTATGTCTAAGATTTTGTGTAAAATGGCAATCCAAGTGCTTTAAGTGGTACAGGCCATTACTATTTTTCATCTCTCTTTTCTTAATCCATTTACCATACATCAAAGGCTTTTCTCAGTCTCCACTTGTTCATTGTCACTTTTTTAGAGGTGGGCATTTACACCTGAATGAACAAGCTCAATGCCTTCCTCTCAGTGGTGTTCATTTTTGTTTTTGATCCACAGACCTGTGTAAATGAGGACTTTCTTGTCCTGCCTGGCTCGCAATGAAAAGCGAACATTACATCTTTTGCAGACTAATCAGGTCACTGCAGAGAGGATAGAAAAGGATTAAGGAGCTGTCCCAGACTTTTGTTTCTGCCCTTGGCCTCCTTGATATGGTTGGTATTTCCTGGCATAGTGTAGGACCCACAGCCTATTTAATTTGCTCCCTATTTACTTCTGGGTAATTGGGTTGGCTTCCGCAGCACCCAGGATCCACTCCCAAGTTCATAAATGTTAAATTCTTTATGTAGTCATTGATACATATAAAAGTATACAGGCACCTCTCACAAAGAAAGCCTAAATGACCCTGTGGGAGAAATGAAAATGAGGAAAAAAGAGGGAACCATAGTGATAAATGAGAGGTTAGAAATAAGGGATTTTTGGGGACACTGGTGTAAATAGAATGTTGTCCAGTTAATTGACTCTTAAGTGCCTTTTGACTTTTTTTTTTTATTCTGGGTCTCAATTGGTTGTTTAAAATTACTTGTCATGTGTATTTATCAACATGCAATAGAATTGTAAAATCATGTAATTATAATAACTTTTTTTTATCTTTATATTTTGATGAAAATAAGTGAATTATTGGTGCAGCAGGTAGTCTTGCTGACTCAAAGCTCTAGGATCCCTTTTGATTATTTTGTTTTCTCCCCAACTTTCTTTGGTTTCTCTATTCACCTGACATCTTCAAAAAAACATGATTATCCTAAATTGCCCTGAGGTGTAAATGTTGCCTTACAATGACCTGGCACTCCATCTGGTCTGGTCTTATCTCATACCTAATATAACATTCCCAGGACGCACTGTCACCCGGACCAGGCTATAGCAGTTATTCTTACATTATAGTCAAAATAAACTATTCTTCCAGTGACTTCTGGGTGTACTGTTGTAGCAGTTGAATGATTGACTGTTGCTGACCCTGTGATTTCTGCTAGAATACAGTGGATGTGAACCTTTTGGAATTTCATGTTTTTCTTGTCATGATCTTCATCTTCGTCAAAGGTATTGAAAAATATAGTCAAGTTTAGTGCACACACTCATTTAACTTTCAAAATGGTAGTGGAAAAAGTAAGTGAACTCTTGGAATTCATATCTGGTTGACCCACCTTGGCAGCAATAACCTCAACCAGGCTTTCTTTATATCAGACATGTGGATCAAGAGGAATTCTAGCTCATTCTTCCTGCCAGAACTGCTTTAGCTTTGTCATATTATTTGGATGTCTCATGTGTATGACTCTCTTCAAGTCATACCATAGCATTTCTGTTAGATTGAGGTCTGAGCTCTGTCTTGGCCGCTCCAACATGTGGATTTTGTATTTCTGAAGTCATTCTGTTGTGGGCTTGCTTTGGTGGTTTGGGTCATTGTCCTGTTGCATCACCCAATGTCTGCAGAGTTACAGCTGACGTACAGACATTCTCACATTATCCCGAAAAATGTTGATATGCTTGGGAATTCATCTTCCCCTCAATGACTGCAAGCTGGCCAGGGTCTGATGCAGTGAAGCAGGTCCAATTCATGATGTTCCCTCCATCATACTTTACAGTTGGGATGATATTTTCATGATGATATGCAGTGCCCTTTTTATGTCAGATGTAGTGCTCCATGTTCTTTCCAAATAGTTCAATCTCAGTTTCATCAGTGCACTAAACAGTTTGCCAATACAGCTGTGAAGTGTCAATATTCGCAAACATCATGTGTGCATGTCTTTTAAGTAAGCAGTGGCTTCCTTTGTGGTGTTAGCCAGTTCCAATGATGCCTTCAAATCTTTGGTTTCTTTACCTCATTGAGTCTTTGTTGTGCTCTTTGGGTCATTTTGACGGGGTGCCCACTTTTTGGTAGAGAAGCCACAGTCCCAAGTGTCTCCATTTGCTGTAGACTGGTGAATTTCTAAAATATTTATAAGACTTGTAACACTTTTCAGTGTAAATCAGCAATTCTTAATCATACATCCTCTGAAATGTCTTTTTGGTGAGGCATGGCTCACATAAGCGTTTTTTTGTTGTTGTTATTATTTTAGGCACATTATATTCGGCAATACTCTTGACATAGATGAAGATCAGATCACATCTTATGACAAATTAATGCAGAAAGTCATGAAATTCACATATTTCTTGCTACTGTGTAAGCACAACATTTCATAAGATGAACCACGAGCCTCTACTATCTCCTAAAATAAATATCTCCAAATCCCCCAAGTATCTCCCCCAAAACATTGCTATAGTAGCCCTTACTGCTTCCACAGGATTTAAGAGAGTGAGTTGCCACCAGGTGCTTGATTAATTTATCATCAACAGGTGTGCAGAGCTCTATAAAAGCAGAAGTTTTGGTAGCGTCCTGGTCTGGAGCATTCAGTTGTGTGTTGGAAATAAAACCAGACAATTTGGAGTTCAGCATTCTACACTGTGAAAGATTATCTATGAGTAATTATTATCTATCTATAGTAATCTGTTGCCTTAAATGACATCTTCCCAGTAGAGGACGTCACAGCACATTCACCCCAAGGTTAATGCAATGCTTAAAAAAAAGAGTTACAGCTCAGACTCTACGAGCATCACACAGCACGTTGAGACAACACAATTAGAAAATTGAAAAAATTTTAATCGTTGCTAGAAGAAAGCCTCCTCTGCCTAAAAATAAAATGGAAGCACAACTGATATTCATAAAACTTCATGGACAAATGCAAAAAAAAAAGTAGAGTTGTTCAGCCATAAATGCCCAGTGCCATTTTTAGTGTGAAAACCAAACAACATTTCAGCAGAAACATCTCACACCCACTGTCAAGCATGGTGGTGAAGGGGTGATGATTTGGGTTTGTTTTTGCAGCCACAACCTAGGCACCTTGCAGTCATTGAGTCAACCATGAACTCCTCTGTATACCAGAGGATTCTAGAGGCAAATGTGAGGCCACATCTGTCCAATAGCTAAAAACTTAAAATCCGGTCATGCAGGAGGTCAAAAGATTAGAACATTGCTATTTTTAATCTGAAGTATACAAGTAAATCTACATCAGAATGGCTAAAAAAGAAAAGGCTCAATGGCCTAGGAAAGCCTATACCACACCCAATTGAAGTGGTGTGGCAGGACTTTAAGTGAGCGGTGCATATGTAATATTCCCCTTTGACACTTAAACAATGTTGCAAAGAAGAATGGGCCCAAATTCCTCTACAGCTTTTAAATTGTAAAAAGTTTTCTTGTGTGTTCTAGTTGATGATGTAAATGAATCAAGAGACTGATAAGGTCATACAGGAAACATTACTTCAAGTTAAGGTGAATCTACAAGCTCTTGTGGCAGGTATTTAGTATTGGCCAAAATATATATATATATATATTTTTTTTTTTTTTTCATTTTGTTCGTCTGAGGTTTTATTTACTTGTATTACTAAGATCCACTATGATCAGATCATTTTATTTGTTATTATTTTATTATATATTATGTTTTTACATGCTGAAAAACATAGAATTAAGACACTGACACAGTGCTTTCAGTGTAACATTTTTTTCCACTTATGCTACCATTTTTCCTTCATGAGATAGACTGTATTTATTTGTTAAATCACTGTGCAGACTTTAATTTCCTCCTTTTTTATATAAAAATGTTCAAGAATCACAAAAGATGAGAACATTGCTATTTTTAATCCACTAAAACCTCTGGCTTGAGCTGAAGTGAGCATGAATGAGTAATAGCCCCACAGAGATCATGAATGAAGATTAACTTGCGGTGTCAGGGAGTTTCATGAAAGCAACTATGTTAACCAGAATTATATTTATGCTCCAAGTTAAAATGGTTCCATGACAGTCTGAGGCTTCAGTGGTTAGCGAAGTGACTGAATCATTGTAATATGAAGAATGTAATTTCACCCTGGTTTGACTTTTATGGGTAGACTTTAATATCCATAGTGTCTATTTCACAGGCATTCATAATGTACAGTGCATTCAGGCATTACTATTATTTTTTTTTTTTTGGTAAACATTTATATATATTTATTTGTTCCTTTTTTTCTTTATACTGATTTTGTATAAGCTTTGGAAGAAGTACAGTACACTTGCCTCTTGTGCCTCTGCCTTTGTTTTCTCTTTCTCCTTCACATAGACAGATTCTCTAGCAACAGTCAGCCTTTGGCACCTCCTTGTGTTTCCCCACAGAAATGACATTGATCATATTTTCTGCATGTTACTATTATAAAAAGATTTTTTTAAACACTGACTAATATTTGGGATAGACCTTGTGTTGTAAATTGTAACTGAAGAATTACTTTTTTTATCTGAAAATGTTATTTATAACTATAGTTACATTGGCAGAGTTGTTTCGGTGAAAACAAAATTCCTTATGCCATGTTTTTTATGCCATGAGAATTTTATAAAATTGTGGTGTGCATACATGTTGCTGAATAGTTAGAAAGTATTAGCAAGTCCCAAAAGGGAAATAAAGCACCATATTTACATGAATGCAATGCCTCTTCCATGTAATTACCATAAGTTGCATGAGTATTCAATCATAGGGATCAACTGAAGATGGTTTGTATAAACGTATTTGTGACATTGAGTATTTGTGGCTCATTAACAACCATTGCACTGTGATAAATAAGGCTAGCATTATAAAGAATTACTTTTTTTCCTTTCGTTTTATATAATAAATCTTGTTAGATAAAGAGAGATCATAACAGCCAGCAGGAAAATCACCAGTGGTCCAGCATTCATCTGCTGTCACTCCTGACAGCTAATTGAAACACCTAGCTTGTTTTTTGGACCAAGTGTATATCACCTTGTCTGGTTTCCTCTTATGTGAGCCAGGTTCTTAGACAGCTGGCCAAGCTCTCTTTTTGTCTCTGAGCATGTCACCTTGTGTGCATGGAGGAGCTAACTACCGGACGTGAACACTCTTTTCAACTCACCACCACCATCTGTGCCCCTCACTGGGCTGCCCAAGGCCTGCAAGTCACTCATGACTAAGCATATACTACAGAAGGACACCACTCAAATTCTGCTCATGAGAGTTTTATTAATATATTTAAGAATTTTGAAAAAAAAAATATGTAAAAGCATAATATATTTCAATATATAATATATATAATATGCCTGTGCCTCAATCTGTTCTGCTCCCCTCTTCGCTGTAGGCTCACTAAGTAGGTGGCCTCCCCTTCTGCAGGCACAGCTGCAGAGTACTTAGCGCTAATGGATCGCGGTCTTCTCTCTGCGTTATAAAAACAAGGTGGGGAGTGTAGTCAGGGGTCTGGTCAGGCGATGGAGATCTTCAGGGCAGAGTTGTGAGGCGGTGCAAATACAGCAGAGTGGCATGCAGACAGGATGATGTAACGTGCCCTAGGGACTTCCAAGAAAAGAAAATGAAAGCCTTCGATTGATCACTGCATGAAGGACAGACGTGAGAACAATGCATGAGCTCTCCCGCCTAGAGCCAGCCTTCGGTAGCGTCCCGCCAAAGAGGGGAAAAAAGGCCTCTGCACATCCACGAAAGCCGCCCAGCCGGTAGATGTTGATGGTACTCCCGCCTGAGGCCATACCCAATGGAGAGCTGGGAGGGGCCGGTTGGCCAGGTCAGTCCCCTGCTTCCTTAAGACCTCGCCTCGTGTTTGTGGTGCCACATATGCATCAAACCTGTTACAGTTACATACATACTCATGTATGCCTGTGTTGAGCAAAAGACGGCCCAGAAAAAAAATCAACGTTGGACATGTTTCTGAAAAAAGTCAATCCAGTTCATCACAGCATGCTATGTATGGGGCTCAGCAGGCAAAGATTTCAAGGTTATTGATCCAGTCTCCAAATTCTCCAGATTTCTGGAGCAGTGGAAAAAGGTAATGTGACCCAATAAGTCCAGATTGAGCCTATTTCAGAGTGAAAGGCACATGAGGGTAAGAAGGGAAGAACATGAAGCAATGCACCCATTATGCATAATCCCCTCAAGCAGTGTATATTAAAAAATAAATAAATAAAAACACTGTTAAATTAATAAGTGTATCCAAACATCTTACTGATACTGTACATCATTCTGTCTCAAGGGACCAGCTAAAATTAAGACTGATAATGTGTGTTATAAGAAAAAATGCATTGTGATGCAGAAGGACCAGTAGCACACCTCGGAGGTCTGCCCAGCCGGCAGGTGTTGCATGCCAAGGCAGGCTGGACAAATGGCTACTGGATGATAAGTGGGCTAAACTTTGATTAGAAATGTCTGTTTGCATGAAATAACAAATGAACAGATGAAGTGACCACTGTCTGGTTGAGGTAAAAACATAGAAATCCCTGTCAAACCCCTTTATTAATTCTATTTGATTAATTCAGTAATGATTTTCTTTAACAAACTTTCACCTTCCTTATTGCCTCCTTATCAGTCCAAATTTTTTTTGCAGACATCCAAACACTTCTATTTATGCTCTTGCGTGAGAGACCCTCAGAGCACAAAAAAAATAAATAAATCACCGCACGCTGCTCTTCTTTTATGCAAATCACAAGTGGGGCATCCATTTTTGCTCTCAGCGCAGTTCCAAATGAACTATTGTAATACCTTCACACCTGCACAGCCATGACCAGGGAGATAGCAGCCTTAAAGTGAAATCGCTGATGAGACAGTGTGATAAACAGAAGGTTTAATGTAATCAGAACATGGATCATTCCTCGTAAAGACTTATCCTCGTAATTTCCCAACACAATTTGAAAATATTTAAAATAACTTTTTCATGCTCAACTAGACATATTCTTGGTAATTCAGAAGACAGTTTAACACACTACTGTACCTACAGATGTTTTGATTGATACCTTGCTAGTGAGCTATTCTTAAACAGGGAAATTAAATTGAACTGAAACTTGATAGAGAATAATGAATGTTAAAATTCCACCACATGAAGATGGAATATAGTCTGCAACATATATATAAAAAATAATAATAATAACTCTGACAAGAAAAATAGGTCAGGATATATTACTCGGAGCAAAAATAGCTTATGCAGCTTAATTTCAGTTGTGATGTGTACAAATGAATAAAGTTGCAGAAAAGCACACACACAATCTTTTCCACTCGAATTCTGCATTTGAGAACTGAAAGTGATGGAACTGTATAAATAAATATAAAAATAACATAATTGATATCATGTTGACAAAAAGTTTTTTACCAAATTTATCAACCATGACCTTTGAGCAGATGTGATTGATGAGGACAATGTATGTACCATTCCTCCCAAACCTATCCATATTATATATAGAATAGAGTTAACAATGACAACAACTCTCTGTTCAAGGCTACTGTCTTCCCAGCAGGTAATAATAAGTTGTCATTCATTAATATGCATTGTTATTTGTTTTTTATTCTCAGATCTTTAATTTAACTCCAGTTTTGAATACTAAAGCACACCAACCATTTTACTGCTTTGGGCATTTTCAAATCCCAAACTCAATTTTTCTCTCAAATTTCCTCTCGGATTGGATTGTGGGTTCTTTTATTTTGTGACACTTAATGGAGAAACATTTTTCAAATGGAAGTGTCTGGCATTTCAAAGTGCCCATGTCTTTCGCCAGCTTGCACAAACATAGGTGAGGAAAACTTGATGCTGAGGCTTAGCTCTTTCCACTGGCTGGCATTTGAAGAGGTCTGTTTAGGAGATCCTCAGTCTGCCAGCATTGTGAGTCAGCATTTCCTCATGGAGTAGGACCCTCTGAGACTTCTCAGCCTACACACATCCAAGTCTGGAATAAACCTCAATCCACACATACATTTGTCAGACATTCTGTTTGTAGTGGTTATATGAGTGGTGTTCAAGTCAAACCCGGATTTTTAATCATGCAGAATAACAGAACCCAGAGATGAGAGTAAAAGCTACTTTTATATTTCTACTGTATATAGTTCCCTGCTACACTAATGCACTTATCCCAGTGCTTCACTAGTGCTTGGATACCATGATAGTAGAAAGATTTCTCAGGATGCTGGAGCCATGTTCAGAGTGCTTGCTTCGTGATGTATGAGAGTGAGTCAAAAATTATCTGCAATTTGGTTATATGAAAACTACTTCTGTTGCCTGACCTGTCTTATTGGCATTTTCCTTTCAAGGCTACTCCCCAGGTCTTCCCAGTCACTGCTGTGCAGGTGTGAACGTGTTGCATCAGTTCATTTGTAACTGCAGTGTGAGCAAAACTGGATGCCCAGCTTTTGATTTATGAAATAAGACCAAGAAAAAGTTCAAAAATCAAAATTTGTGCTTACATTTGCTGGGATTCTCAAGGGCCAGCATTGGAACATCATCAGGTAAAAATGTTCAACAAACAACAGTGCTTGTTACAGTGCTTATTGAAGAGCTGAGGCCTAAACTTCAGAATAAATACAGAGGACTGATATCCAAGGGCGTCGTGATCTTGCATGATGATGCACATTCGCACACTTCTGCCCACTCTGCAAAAACTTCATTTTGAGATGATAAAGCATCTACCATATAGTCCGGGTCTACCTACTGTATGGCTCCATCGTACTTTCTCCTGTTTGATCCCCTGAAAGCAGCCCTATGAGGATGGGGATTCACTTCTGATGAAGAAGAGAAGACAGCGGTGCATTCGTGGCTCTCATAAAACATTTCTGATGAGGGAATACCAAGCTTGTTGACAGATGGACAAAATGTATTGAAAAGAGTGGAATTTGTGTCAAAATTGTGTATTTATTTTTTCTAAAGGTTAATTAAAATAAATTCTACAGCCAAAGTGTGGATAATTTACGCCGTAAATATGGAGAGTCAGTCCAATAAAGGAAAGTTTTGTGTATGTGTTCGAACAAATTTTTGAGGTCTGGAAAGATGAGTGCATTAGTGATGATCGCCATGAGCTCAGCCTCATGTTCAGTGTTCTTGTGTCATCTGTGCCCTGCTCTTGCCAGCCTGATCTGAATTCAGAGCTAAGTACCATCTCTCTCAGATCTCTCTCTCTCTCTCTCTCTTTATTTTCTAGAGCTAAGTCAGTCTCTCTCTCCCTCTCTCCCTCTCAAGCACCTGGACATGTCTCAAAAGATAATGGTTGTAGATACATGTTCAGTGGATCAGGACAGATTTATTCTGCCATGCCAGTGTGTGCCTTGGATCAAGTTTTTCACATAATCCCCCACCCCTTCCATCCCCACATCAACTATTCCTCCTCAATGATCTCTGAACAGCAGGCAGCCTGCTACTTCAGTATAGGGTAGCCTACTTAACATCCTTCTCCTAGAGGACAAGCATGGGGATATTGCAGCTCCCCAACCTTGATATCTTTTCATTACTGCTCCCCGCTCTGTAGAACAGTGACACATTCGGTGTTTAATAGTCGCCTCATCTATTCCTGTGGCCCGTCTTTCAGCATTCACAGCTAGATCTCATTAATCAAAGCTGTGGCTCATTCTCTGAGCTCCCATCATCTGCAGCCCAATGCTGAATGCTGTATAATTCCAGTGTTGAAATTCAAGTGTCACACTTTTAAGCCTATATTTTAAGTGATATGCTTTGATGTGTTTCCTCAAGAGTAGTCCTCTTCTGAAAAAAGATCGAACATATTATAAATTACCTTAACTCTACAAAAACTCTCAGACCATTTTGAATATTCTTTCTCATGCAGATCCAGGTGTGGTCACATGTTTTTTTTTTTGTTCGTTTTTATTGTAACATCCTTCTTCTATTTTTCACTGCATTCACTGCATCTGGAAGATGCCCTTGTCTTGGCTCTCTCTCTCTCTCTCTCTCTCTGTCTTTCTACTGGCGAGACACCAAACCAAACTTGCCCACTTCTTTTTATTTCAAGGCTATCACTTAGCATAGCATTGCCTTTTCCACATAGCTCTAAAGATGGGTAAATATCAGCAAGTATATGAAAATATACTTTATACAATATATTTCCTGGCTTTAAACCAGCACTCCACACATGGTGAGCAGGATGCATGAGGTACAAGGGCTAGCTGTGTGGATCTCTATCGCCACCTGGTGGTCCTGGTTGTACATATGCACCCTAATTGGATGTAGTGAGTAGGTTGTGGGTGCATGAGAAACCTGGGTAATTGTATGTAAAGCTATACCACCCCCTACTGGACTATTGGTGATAGGATTTATTTTTATTTCTATTAAAAAAAACTATTGCAATCCATTTCCCCTGGTATTATTATTAGGAGGCATGAATTAATATAAAGAGAAATAAAGAGACATTTGTTTGTATGTGAAACCTGTTAAATTTCTTTCTTTCTACATTTACATTAGTATGCTGTGAAGAAGGCAAACATGCCAATACTTGACTATTACTTGAACATTCAGTATGGAGCTCAGAGGACAAAACAAACCATTATAAAATTTTAGATTTATGATCTTCCTGCATGTGAAACAGAAAGTTAGAGAAGAAAAATAATGGAGATATAGAGGAGGTGGGCAGATGGGTTTTAAGGTGTAAATGTGTGAAGAATGGTGTGAGCAGGGGGCACAGCTCTGCCAGACATCCTTAATCAATCAAGGCTTCTTAATAGGACAGCAGCCATGGGGTGCATTTTGTCCTGTCTGGAACAGTGGCGGGACAAGAGGGCAACAAGTTAGATGTCCTAGGTCATAATGTTAAAGTGTGGTCCAAAAGCTTACAGCTAAGAGTACAGAAAAAGTACAAAAAGTGATTCATCAGTGTGTATTGTCTTTGTGTATGTGCACTATCAAGACTTAAAAATATATAGTTTTTAATTAATAGCATTATCTATGTGCTGCTTTTCATCTCTCTTTTCATCCTTCCATAAATGCAGCTCACCAAAAACCTCACTGATCTTTTCTCAATATCTGACATCTCATATATTCCCCTTGCATAAATTCTGATACAACTCATGATAAAGTCACTAGACTTTCATGTGCATCCTACTTGAACATGTCTTTACATTTTTATAAAATTTTAATTCCACTTGTTAACAACTTTCTTTTTCACATGCACATAAAGCCACACATGCACATGTATTTAACATCCACAGCAACTATATAAGCCAAATGTGATTGTGACCATAGGAATAATTTTCAGGGCTTTATAATCAAAACCAGTCAGTATAACCCCCTAAATGTCATATTATAATGATGAATTAAAATTACTAACCGTTATAAATCATAATAAAGTGTTTTTCTCAATTCAATGCAATTAGCAATAAAGAATAACACCCGCCACACACACACACACACACACACACACACACACAGACATTTGTGAGAGTTGGTTGCGTCCTCAGGATGCAGCAAATGCAGGCGCATATATGAGAAAAGAGGAAGAGTAAAAGACCAACTGACAAATTTAAGTTGTTTATTTACTGTATTTATTGGTTTATCAACAGAAAAAGGGAAAAATCTCTTCCCAGGTAAAATGCTTTTATACAAAGTGAATGCCTTTTTGCTATTCAAATGCACTAGCTTAGATATCCAGAGCATGCTGTTTTGGTTTATCTCTTCCTCTTAAAATGAATATAAAACAGGCTCTTTCCAAAAACAATTATAAAATAAACCTCCTGGCCTGGGATGCCCTACTGTGTGGGTGGACATCTCAACCCCCCAGTGTTGAACCCAAAGTTATGCCCTTGACTGTGAATATAAGCACATTGTTAATATTCAGCACATTGTCAGGACTCAGCTGCATGAAGCAGTAGTGAAGAGACTTTGACATGTCTATTGCTCTAGCTTATTATCTCAAAAACAGATTGAGAGGTCCCACTTTATGTGAAGTGTGCTTAAACACCATGTAGCTAATTATCTATAAGGGGCTTAGTACAGCGTAATTCTTACTGATGTACAAATTGTAACAAGTTCACTTCACATCTTCATCATTTATTACAAAGCATGCAGAACTGCTATAAAAATGTGGAATATGTTTGGAATTATTATTTCTTGATTGGAATCTGTACATACGAACGTAGGTAGACACTTTTCCCCCTATTTTTGGGACTGAACACAATGAAAATTTGCACGCTCCAGCATTTGTCATTCCAATCTTTATTGACTGTGGTTATTTCTGAAGTTGATATTTGACTAGGAGTTTGATGTATTTTCCATACTTTTCCGGTAATTTTTCAAATTTAAAAAATAATGAATGATTATAAGGAATGATTGTCAATGAACATTTTAAATATAATCTTGAATTAATTAAAATGTAAAGATTTTTAATTATTTAATAATATTAAAAATAGCTAGTGCAATACAGAAAACAATAATTCCAGCACTTTCCCAAATGGTCTGGACTATTTTATCCGTGTCTATCTATGTAGCCGTAGCATTATAAACTCAATGAATGCTTTATTCTGAACACCTGTGCACCTATTCTTTCATGCAATTATGCACCCAGCAGCAGGGCAATGCATAAAAACAGCGTAGTGGGCTAGCAGCTTTGAGTAATGCACCATGTCACATAATATAAAGGTTTTTTTTCTCAAACTGGTTTCATGAAAACAATGTGGTCTTCAGTGGCTTTCCTGATGACTGGATCTGACTCCAACAGAACACCTTTGGGATGTGGTAGAAAACAAGATTTGTAGCCTGAAAGGAACTTTGGGTTCATGATCCGATTATAGTAACATGGACCCGAAACTCAAAGTTATGTTTCCATTATCTTGTGGAATTCATACCATGAAGAATTGATGCTGCTTTGAGAGCAAAGGGAAACTCTATCCAGTTTTGTTATTACTCAGGGGTAAAAGTAACGTCGCAGGTTAGGGGGCAATGGTGGCTCAGAGGGCTAAGACACTGAGTTACTGATCAGAAGATTGGCGGTTCGATCCCCAGCTCCACCAGGTTGCCACTGTTGGGCCTTTGAGCAAGGCCCTTAACCCTATCTTCTCCAGGAGCACTGTATCATGAAGAAGGAATTTCACTGTGCAGTAATGTATATGTGAAAAAGGCTTAACTTAACTTGAGTAGTTTTAAATTCTTACCAGTACAATGTAGCCAAAAGACACAAAGAATAAACCATAGAGGTGGTGAACAGTTGCTTAAATCTTACAGTATGTGTCTCCACCTCTGCTGCTTTAGAACAGCCTCAGCTAACTTACTGTGCCAGGGTTTAATCCCAGATAGAGTAAAATGTAAAGCTAATGCACTGTGTTGGGTGTAGATTCTCTAGTTCCACACACCAAGTAGTGCCCGTGATCAGAGGATAGTTTTCTCTCTTTTCCAATCTTTTATATATCTGTTGAGCACAAGGCTCTCTTTCTATACCTGGGGGCATTGTGAATTAAAGCTGCTAAAAGAATATTACAAATATGTAAGTCTAAGCTAAACATTACTTGGTCAAAACTTAATTATGATAAAACTATCCTCTCATGTAAGAGCTAGCTTTTCAAATACACACTGCATGTAAGGTGAAAAGAAGCATAAAGAAATAGAGTAGAAATTAAAAACTAAAATTTGCTTAGACTCATTCAGTAAAACTTGGAAGATCTCGATATATGGCAAATGACCCATGCTACATGTACAGGACAGGATTTTTTTCCCCTTCTATTTGGAAAAAAATCAGTTGGGATGCACTCCATGAATTAAAACACCACAGTCTGTTGTTCTCTTAGATATTTGGCGAACATTTGGTGTTTCCACGTGGAATAGAGAAGTTATGATCAAAGACCAGGATATTTTAATATAGTTGTTTTGGCACAAAAATTGAGAACACCCATCATTCATGATGCAGATTATTGTAAAAGACTAAAACAGAGAGATTTTCAAAGACTTCTAAAGAAAAGTTTTGACCGGTTTGGAGAAGTAAAGGGGATGCATTCAACCTCAAGAACACTTTGTAGCATCATACTGTATTTTTCTGCCAGTGGAAACGGTGCATTGCACATGGTACTGTATAAGCAATAAGGATGACTACCTCATAATTCTTCAGCCTAACCACAAATCATCAGCTAAACAAAACTTTGAGGGACAAAAATGAGTGTTCCAACAGGACAATATTGGACACACCTCAAAGCTGTTTATGGAATGGATAACTTCTCCCATCCTGGATTGAAGGTTTTAACCCTAGAAAGAAAAAAATGGGGACTGTCCTTTTTCTGTCCAATTGTTCAACAAAATATTGAACACTACCGATTCTGTCACGAACAGTGGTGAAATTCCCATCCATTATTTTCCTGGAAGCATGCTGAAGCTAAATGTGAAACTTACTATGGGACTTTTAACCAAATATTAGGTGTTCTGTGTATATATTTTGAAAACCTGGAAAACCCCAAATTAACATACATAATTATTGTATGTTGTACAACTATTCTACCCAGAGGATCTTCTTTAATGCAGTAAATCAGGAGGATGATTCTGTTAAAACTTGACTTAATCCATAAATAAATTATAAATCTAGCATGATGGAATTGCTACCTTTCCATGTGATAATGAAAGTCCTTTTATACCGAATGTTTCCAGGTAATAGGTAAAATATATGTATATGGGTAAAATGTCACATTTTAGGATCAATCAGCAATTCTGCATTTGTGAGTCTCTGGCTCCTCCTGCTGTCCATTGTATAGTAATACTCTTTAGACCAAACAAAAATTTGTGAAGTTAAAGTTAATAAAATCCTTTGCTTCCAGATAAAACATTCCATTTAAAACAAAGCCAACAAGACTATATAGTGACAACATACTGTATATAGACACAACCTTACTGCACTACGAATGAAGTAGACACATACAATTGGAACTTTAAATGAAGAATAAACACATATTTTCTGTCCAGGTGTCTTTAAATATTCTGTTTTCTGTCTTTGAAACTAATCAGATAATAACAGAAGAATTAAACATTAGTCAATCAATAAAAGGATGCAAAAAATATTTTTGTCCTTAATGGACTGACTAAAAGAAATTAATTTACATAAATGCATGTCCACTGCAATGTTTAATTACCAAAATAAATCACAAAAGAATGATTGATAAACAACATTCAGTTTGTTGGACAATTATGTCTTTTGCTACAGTTTTTGTCTGCTACATATTTGTGACAAATATGCCAAAAAAAAAATTTTTTAATTAAAATACTTTTTCACTGCACTATATACAGTATTACAAACAGAACAGCAATTATATCTGAAAAACTATGCTAGATATAAATATTGTGACAATGAATAGATTATTTCCTCTATATAGTTTGCAAAATAAATACATAAACAAAACTCTACGTAGTACAGATTTTGTACTAGTAATAATAAATGTCAGACATCAGAGGTGAGTATTCCAGAAAGCAGGTTATGTGACATACCCGGGTAAGTTTAAGAGTAAGTTAGTGGATAACCTCAACTTTCGGTT
>JAQMYL010000035.1:6939863-6950608 GCA_030014365.1 Clarias pachynema
TTCATGCACTGTTTATATAGAATATGTGCATTAATTGCCGCCAGGTCTATAGGAGGTTGTAAAACACAGCCACAGGCGAGCGCCAGGTGTCTCCCTTTACTGAATACAGCCGCGCCATTTGATCCATAACATCAACGCCAACTTTAGTGCTGTTGTAATCGTGAGCGTTATATTTCTTCCTTTCCCCAGGAAAGGCTCCACAATACGCATTACAACCGCCCTAGTGTCGTCTTTCCCTAGATAGGGCTTTAGTAGGGAACCACCACCCCCACCCCCACCCTCAACCCCGCGCTTAGCACTCTGTTCACAGGCAAGATTACGGTCAACAACTTGCACTTCCAGCAGACCTCATTGTCCTGTTGTCAATTGACATTAAACATGTCTACCTTTGGAAAAAACTAGTTGGGGAACCACAAATTTTATTCAGGATACCCTTTAACTTGGCTTTATTCATGCATCCTTCACAAAGACAAATCTTCCTGATTCCAGACTTGCTAAAGCACCCCCAGTTCATCATCCCTCCTCCACATTTCACTGCTGGTGCGAGAGACACTGCGGCTTGTAGACCTCTCTAGGTCTATAAAATGACCAGGTGTTGGCCGCATCACAATTAGACTAATCACAGAAGATGACTCTACTCCAGTTCTCTAAAACCTCATTTCTGTGGTTGTTTGCATACCTCGGCATTGCTCCTCTTTGCTTCTCATTGATAAACAGCTTTTTTCCTCCTTTGCCTTAATTCAGCCTCGCGTCTAAGAATATGTTTCAAACTCTCATCTCTGTGAACTTTACCACAGCCTCAGTTTGCCACTGTGTTTGAAGGGCACTTATAGTCATCCTACAATTGTTGAGTGACCTTTGAATGAGTTTGTAGTCATCCTTGTCAGTTGAGAGTACAGTATGATTCCACTCTCTACCAGTCTGAAGCTTTGTTGTCCCCACTGTCTGCTGCTTGACCTTTTGGCTTAATCAGTGTTTATTATGAAAAGTCAGAAACAAAGAACCCATCATGCATAGTGCCCACTGTACAAGTCTCTGGAGGCAGTGTTATGATCTGGGGTTTCTTCAGTTGGCCAAGACTAGACTCCGCAACCTTATGTGGCAATAAAATGATGTCAGCTGAATGTACTTAATGACTAAGTTATCCCTATCCCATCTGTGAATTTCCTTTCTTGTCTTATGGCACGAGCATGTTCCAGGACTCAAGCAGTGAAGAACAGGTGGTTCTGGGAGCATGAGGAACCATTTTCACATGTAAATAAGGTGGTCAAACTAAATGCAAGAGTGTGAGACATAAGTTTGTTTGTTATCTCAGTTCTTAAGGGGGTCTAGAAAAATAATGGCAGAAACTAATGCAAACTAGACAGAAACTACCTGTCCGTTTTTTTTGACCTCTGGATTTAATCAGTTGATTCTCTTAAATATTAAAGAGTCTTAAAACAGTTGCATAGACAGCTGGTGACCTCCTATTCTGCTTTAAAATAAGAAGACAATTGATCAGAAGGAAGGTTCTTGAAACCTCATCTCCGCCAGGCTGCATTTGTTGCCCCTTGCACAAGACCCTTAACCTTGTCTGCTCCAGTGGAACTGTATCATGGCTGACTCTGCACTCAGCTTTCTATCTGAGATATGCAAAGAAACATTTTCAAAGTACTGTAATGTATATGTGACAAAGACTTCTACTAGTTCTAAGGAGATTTTCATTTCCTTCTCAGCCCAGCTGTACCTCCCCTGTTGAGCCCAGCTGTTCTATGGTGTCATCTTCAGCCAAGCTGCAAAATCCTCTTGAGCTGCTTTTCCAACCGGTTTGTTTCTTGGTTGTTTCTTGGTTGTTTTTTGAGTTGTTGTACAAGAAGTATGCGATCCTGTCAAATGACAGTGGAATTATTATAGTTCCATCTTGTATATAATGTATATAATTTTTAATACTAGGACTACAGGCTAATACTAAAGTACAGGTTGTGCATTAAGTCAAGGTAAAGTCCTGCTGAAATGTGTTCTTGTTTATTGAAGTATTACCAATATTAATATTAGGTTTCTTAGACATTTCCAGTTTTTCATGTTTTATATCTCATCCAAAGTAATTCTCAAATTAAGCGTTAATACCCCTTTGCTCCCCCTATTTATCCCTGTGCTCACTGAGGTCAGTCCAGCATCATCTCTGTTTATCACAGGATTCTGTTAATATAATGGACGGTTACAATTACACTAATAAGAGCATATTTTGAAACAAATGATTAACAAAGCAAACATGTTAGAGGCCTGGCCACTACCTACTTCCCCTTACTTTACTGAATGAATTTGCATGTTCACATGACATGTTTTACAAAAAAGAAAAAGTATTTCACATTTAATATAATAACGTGTGGTTAAAAAAAAGGAAAGTGATGGACTTTCTGGCCTGATTTTGGATAGCCATATGACTATCGTCACCTGTAAGTAAAAAAAAAAAAAAAAAATACAGTGTCTGGGACTGCTTTTTTAACCAAACCAGATCTCTCATGTTTTACGTATATTTAAATTTCTATTAAAATTAGTCAGTCTTATTATTGAGATTTACATTATTTTCAACTCTTTCTGATTATAGAATGATTGTGAAACACCGAAAAGAGGGTAAATATTTGAGTCTATTTATGTTTTTATATCATGTTTTCTTTTCTTCTTATTCTTTTGTCTCAAATGTTGATCACATCACCCTTCTTTTGGTTTTATGTCTTTAAGGTCCGAAAATAGGAAGAGGAAACATCTGACATATTCTTCTGACTCAGGTAATTTGTACGTGCTAATTCAGAATGTCCTCCTAATTCTTGGTTGTATGATGATTATGCTAATTGTAACAACCCAATCCTTAATTGACCTGAAAGTGATCGATTACGGGTGCATTTTGACAAGTTTGATGGCAAGAAATTAACTCTTTTATTTTTATCAGATGAAACTCAAGAGCTCAGGACATCGGATTTGGAGGATAACACATGTCAGATGCAGAATAAGGTACAGTCTCAGACTACATTCAAGGTTGCAATTAAATTGTTATTCACCACTTATACATGTAAAATTAAAAGCTTTTTGTCCTCAATACAAAAAAATGGCATTTTGCTATGAGATAAAAGACTATAGTAAATGTACTTAAGTTTAAAGTATGCAACTAAGAGGTTACTGAAATACATTGAAAGTGGCTAGAATATTTACGCCGAGATGTGTAGGTTTACAATAGTCACCCTTTTTATTTGTTTTTTGTTTATTTGTTTATTAAAAGGGGCATTCAAATTACAGTAGTAAACAACTTTGATCTATAAAAGTGAAAACATTGTTATGAATATATTTTTATTAATGGTCTCATAGCAACGTTTATTGTCTTCTTAGGAGCCAACAACTGACTCTGAAAATAGAAGGTAGGGATCAGAATTACACAAAAATAAAAAATATATTTTCATATTTTGAACCTTTTTCTGTGAAAATGACAGAAACATCTTATCTTCTACAGGAGGGACAGTAAACAGCCTAGACAAGGTAACAGTAGTTAGTTTGTGAAATAAAGAAGCTGGTGGGGTTTTTTTTCCAGGTACTCTTGAAGTTGGACCCACTTTAATACCGATAAAAATATTTAAGAACCTAAATTATTAATAATAACTTATGCACTAAACCTTCCTTTGACGGAGGCATTTGAGGGGTCACCATATGAGATCAATTGATCTGATATTAGGGGTCTTGCCCAAGGACCCAACAGTGGTGACCAAATGGTGGTCAAACCCCAACCTTCCAATCAGCAACCCAGTGCCCCAATCACCTGAGCCACCACTGCTCCTATTATTATTATTATTATTATTATTATTACTGTTACTGCCTCTCCCCAAATTAGCATTTACTCTATTAGGATGTTTTTAGAGACTGGAAAGCGTTCTTATAATTCAATCTGGATCTGGGTGTCTGCTAAATGCTGTAAATCAGTAAACTATTGAACTAATCCATGAAATAAAGTTCAGTAATCTGTGCAAGTGATGTGAGGTAAAGTCCTTCAGGTCGATGTGTAGTCTTCTTGTGTTTAAATTCTCACACACTCAGAAGTATGAATAGGATACAAACATTTTTACAAATGTACAAGATATGAGAAACATGTTTCTTGTATAAATGCTTTTGTGAATAATTTGCAAATACATTTATTTGTATCTCCCTGTACTCCATACTGAAGCACTGGTTGGTTGTATTCATTTTTGTGCAGAAGTTGCTCGTGCTCCAAATGGTGATGCTGAAGATGAAGCATATAGAGATTCGGTAAAAGTGCACCTGCACAGACCTTATTAGAACAATCCCCACACAGCTTTTTACTAAAGCTAGCATGTTGCATATGTGCCATGTCCTGCACACTTTGATTCCCAACAGATATATTTTACGTTTCTTAATCTCTCTCTCAGGATCTTGATTCCCCGAGTCTATTACCAACAGAGTTCCGGCATGACAATATACAATTCACTGTCATTGCAGATTCAGGACCTTCTATCGAATCAGGTGACTCTTAACTACATATAAGTCTGCTTATAATAATGCTTTTTGGCCAGATTGGTTTTAAACAAGTTTGGTAATATTATGAATTTTCCGAACACTCTAAGTTACAGAGAACAGCCCCGACCCCTGTTCCCCTGATGCACCAAGGGAAGGGGAAACACCTTTGAGTATGTTAGATCAGTCTGTCTGTGGAAAAGCAATAGTCAAGATCACAGAGCAACCAAACCTACCAGTGCCTGCCTCCCCTTCATCATTCACCATTGGTGAATCATTCACTGTCATAAAGAAAGAACTCTTTGACATTGACGAAAAACGTTGTTCATCACGGAACGTACCACCTTTACAAATGGCAGATAAGCTACCAGGATCTCATGATCATCCCCTAGACCTAACTGCACCAGCAGGGTGCTCCACGGCGCACGTTCAGGTCGCTCAACCTGTTGGCCGTGCGGATGTGTCAGACACGAGTGCCTCCCTCTTCTGGAGAAGGTGTAATGAGATGGACTGCACAGAAGCCATATTCACAGAGCTCACACGTCAGCTCACTAGTTTGGCTGAAAAGGTGCAGAATCAGCATGCCACACAACAGGGTAAGAACCCTATCTCTTTGTTAATGTTTTTTATTCAAGTCTTATTATCCAATCTATGCACAGTAATTTTCATATTAAAGAGCGTGTCTTTGACTCTGGTTACTGTGACTCCACAGACTATGCTGTCTCTCTCAGGATACTGCAGGCATCAGGGAGGCTCCCTGCAATATACAAACAACTGGAGCAAGGTTTGCTGTGCATACATTTAAATATGTATTTTTATCTATACAGTGGAACCTCGGAGTTACGAGTAACCCGGTTTTTGTTCCGCAAGATGAGCAGAAATTTGTAATAATTTTTGAGTATCATGTATCACGCATACACTTCTTGTTTTGACGCCGAGCCTCACGTGATCACGACTGTGATCACTAACGGAAACACTTATCTGTCGGGATTTATTTTTACTTTTTTCAAAGGTAAAGTTTACTTTACTTAATTTTTACTTTATATTTTGTATTAATAATTTTCATATATTTATTTTTTTGGGTTGTGGAACAAATAATCAGAATTTCCATTATTTCGAGTTTTACGAGTGTTCTGATGTACGAACATGCTTCTGGAACGAATTATGATCGCAGTCCAAGGTTCCACTGTATATCCCTGTCTAACGCTTATCAGATTATTCACTGCAGATGATCTCTTTTGCAGATTTGAATGACCAAGAAAGGCAGCTCCAGAAAAAGAGAGAGGCCTTAAGGGATGCCAAGACAGTGCTTGAAGAGAATAACCTTATTTGATATTAAATAATAATTGTTTTTATTCACTTTTTGCTCAATTGATATTTTCAAAAAAAATTTAAAGCTGTAATTCTTACTACATGTCTGCATTAAAGCACTGTAAATGGATCCTGGTTACTCTGGAAAAATAAATGACTTCAGTTTTTATTTATTAAATTTTTTTTATTATGAGATATTATTGCCTTAGCTGGTGTTTGCATCGTTGGCAATTCGCATTGTCAGTAAACATAAATTCCTTACAATCTTCATAGTCATAGTTTGTTCTTTCAGTGGATCCTTATAGTCTTAAAATGTCTTGCGTCTAGTTTTTGATATTCAAGGTCTAAAATGTCTTAAAGTTTTAGGAAGGGTATTAAATTTGATCTGGAGCCGAATTATGAGCATACTTATTTCCTGTTCGATTTTAATGTTTCGGTTTACAGGTATTTTATGTCCCACAAGACCAAACTTGTTTGTTTGTACATGAAATAGGCACCATACACTCCATGCTTTGGTGGATAGCTGTACTTGAAGGAGAACATGTTTATCCAGCTTTTAATTTACAGGTTCAATCTTGGGTAAATGTAGATCCAATGAGAACTGTTTGCAGGATGACTGCAACAATCTATCATTTGGAAGATCGTCATAAATCATCCAAATTTGTCGCAGAAAGACACTGGGTTTACACATGATATCTAAAAAGCAATATGAAAAAGTGCTATGACTGCCAAGTGGTTCAGGTCCTGTTACCAGTCAGCATCAACACTCTACCTGCCTTGTTAAAGGTAGAGGTGCTCTAAGTTTTGCATATGATCAAAACTAAAAGTCACAATTTATTTGGTGGTAAATGTATTAGACTGGGTCTACTGTCATAGTTATATATTATCAGTTATATTATGCAAATGTGCACTGAATATGTCTTATATTGAAAATCAATATAACTAAGTAATTAATGTAAAATTTTGTATAGTTTGTCAATGCTAATCAATGGACAAATGATAGTATAATTTTATCATTTAGAGATATTAAAACGGTTGGCACAGATACGCTGTTGATACCCCAATTGTTTGGTTGATTATAATGAAATGTTTTTCTAAAGTAGTTCACTGTTTGTTTTCTTACTATTCTCAACATCTTGTATATTACAATGTATATGTTAAAAGTATGGAAACACATGTTTGGATTTATTTTCTACATTCTAGAATAATAACGTGTAATACAAACATGTGAAATAACACACATGGCATTAGGTATGAAATAAAGGTAATGAAACTATTCCAGCCATTCTGGAATAGTTTTAGCATGAACAGTATTGTGTCAAGTGCATTTGCAAAACCTATCAAGCACCATGATAAAACTGCCTCTCATGAAGACCATCCCAGGAAAGTGAGACCAAAACTTACCTCTGCTGCAGTGGAGAAGTTAATTTAGAGTTACCAGCCTCAGAAATCACCAATTAACAAACAGCACCTCAGATTTAAGATGTTATGAAGGCTTTACAGATCATGAGTGTTCAATGGAGATTATTGCATATTTTGGACGCCTTCAGCATTGTTTAACAAAGTAGTAGGAAATAAAAATCAGGAACGATCACGGAATTAGAAAGTGTGTCCAAACGTTTGACTGGTACTGTATATGTTGAGATTCAAGGTTTAATCTATATTAAAAAGTCAAGCACTATGGAACGTCACCAAGGGATACAGTACAAACCGCTCTAATTGTAGCGATGTACCAGGTTGCAAAAAGTGTGTTTACAAAAAAGGTTTAATTTTATTTCATCTATACATATACAATACATCAACAACATTCTATGACTATAAACAGATATGCAGACTTTACATTAGAAGTACAGGCACAGCCATAAAACAATAGTTGCATATATGATATGCTGATTATACATGGAAGTTCAGGTTCTACTCGTGCAAAGACAAAGCTGATATTTGCTTAATGTGAGGAGCATTAGACCTAACCACCATAACACCTGCACATTGGAAGTTCACTTTCATTAAAGGGCTAGGAACACTGTGATACAACGAAGTGGTGTATGTCTGGCATTATGTGAAGGAGGAAAACATGAAGAACAGCAGGTGGTTTTCTCGAAGTACTCAGACCCCTTTTTCCATATGAGAAATATTCTTGGAATTACTTCAATCTGTAAATAAAAAGAAGATAAACTTAAATACCGTGTGCTAAATCTGCATGATTTTCAGGACTTCAGATACCTCCAGGATGTTGAGATCTCTCCAGGTAATCATGGACACTGGATACAAAGTGTGTGTACAATGTGAGCTCAGAATGTAAAAATGTTGATGATTTTGTTCTGTTCTGTTCATTTTATTTTGTTTGTTTCTGTATGTGTTTAATTGTATTACTTTAGGTTTTAAAAAATCCAAAGCTACATATGAAAATGGTCAGATTCTCACTCACTCACTCACCATCTGTACTGGCTTATTCGAGTATACAGGGTAACGGGGGTCTTGGAGACTATCCCAGGAAACTTAGGACACGAGGTCGGACAAGGTGCCAGTCCATCGCAGGGCACTCACACGTATAGACACACTCATCCACACACTACAGCCATTTTGAGAATGCCAATTAGCCTAATGTCTTTGTGGGAGAAACCAGTGTATCTGGAGAAAGCCCACCAAGCACAGGGAGAACATGGAAACTCCATGCACACAGAGGTGGAAATCGAACCTAGGAGGTGCAAGGCGACAGTGCTAACCACTAAGCCATCGTACCACCAATGGTCAGATTGCACAATTTTAATAAAAGAACATAATACACAGGTTGTGGACTGGTATGAGAGATCTGGATGTGGGCGTGAAGGTATTACATGTTTATAAATTGGCCAAAGTTCAAGGATTCAGATTTTCTGAAAATGAATCTATGGACCATCTGAAGCAGATCCCCAGTTGCTGCGTATCCATTTACATGAACTATTGTGATACAGTTATTAAGCTAATTTAGAAGCTAAGAACAAGGGATAGCATTTTTATAGATTTTTTTCATTTTATTTACTTAATTAATTGCTGAGTTGGGCCAACAAAACCCCTTTTTATTACTTTATCATTATATCAGTAATATTGGACAAAGTCTGCTAAGGCTATTGTGGAAGAGCTCAACCTCACTATCTGAATGCCAGACCTTCTGATCAGACCTCAGCTTGTTGTGGCTGAGTGGGAACAAATTCGAACAACCATATTCCAAAGCCTTCTTATTCTTATGGAGGCGACATAAATTGTAAGTAATTCCAGTAAAACAGGTTTTTCTAGACCACGTTTCACTTACTATCACCTATCGTCCTTTAAGGTTCTGTCACTTTCGTTTCTTCATCTGCAGCATTCAGACGGCCACAGTCCTAAAAGAAAAGAGTTATAATGAAACTTTGAACGCTCTCTTCCCATGAAACATGAATGAAACATGGACATGTACATACAAGCTTATTTTCTTGTTCCTCTTCCGGCTCTGCAGTCACTTGATCTTCAGAGGTGAAAAATCCACGGTGCTCCATACAAGTATCCAGTGAGACCGAGCCTTTTAGCAATCCTGAGAGAGAAATATAAAGCAAGAATTTAGCAAGAAAGAAATGTGAGGATACTGAAATGAAAGTGGAGGACAGGGTTCGTGGTGAATGAAGGTAAGTGAAAATGAAAAGCAAGAGAAGCCATCACTGTAGCAGTCAGAGACAAGATCATGTGTCAGGTAGCCCATGTAGCAGACAAAGCATGCACAAGTGCTGAATCAAGGACAATACCAAAGTGGAGAAAAGCTCAGTGTGACACACATTAGATACAAACCTAAAACCACATGCTTTCCCAATACCAGCCCTAAGAGCTTGAGGATGCATACAAGTACCTTTCCTACGATTCTGAAACAGGCTCGATGTACTTAAGCGCCTGACTCCACTTAAATTGGGGTGTGACCCTGTTTCTGAGAGGAGAATAACCAATCAGAATTGCGTCATGGCTTGGCATAGTGATGCCATAACAATGATGTTACCCTTTAGGGTGCAGTTTTAAAAAAACTTTCATGTTTTAATGACAAAATCATATTTTCCTATTCAATCTGCTAAGATGATAAATGAACCTGTCTGTACAGTGTGTGTGTTTGCCTGGATGTGGCACCTAAAGGTGTCGGGTCACTTTTGATATCTTGTCGCTTGGGCCTGGTGTCAGAGCTGGAGAAAGACCCTGCAGTCCACAGAAGAAAAAAACAAAACAGGATGAATAAAGGAAGCAGATCACCCACTCACTTTTAATGTCTTTGTACTCACTTGTTGCTCTCTCTTGTGGTTTTTTGTCACTTGTGCTGCAAGGTTCAGTGCCTCCTTCCTCTTCTGTCCTTTGGTTCTCAATTTCCCCATTCACATCTACAGGCCTACACATTAGAGGGAATCAATTTCATAATGTTTAAACCTACAGTATTCTAATTTTAAAAACCTGGGCCCGGTTTCCTGATAACACACACTCTTAGCACGCTAAGAAGACTAAGAAGATATATTGTACGTAAGTTGTTTACTTTTCTAAGTGTGTTCCCCGAACTGTCCCTTAGAAGTCTTCTTAAGTCGCTGCCTCTTACATCCGATGTTACAAGTCTACAGTGAAGGTACTGAATTAGCTGACATCGGTTGCTCAGGAATCGATTTTTCACTCATTTTAAGTGCGTTAAGAAAGACGGCACTTTCTATGCAAATTAAACATTGCACAAAATTCTTCCAATAACCACATGGGTTAACTTATCAATAGCATGCCATAATAGACAAGTATGTACTGTACATTAAATCACCAAACTGTCGCTAATATTTTCATGTAACCTGTAGTGACGGTGAAACAAACCGGGTATACAATCATAGTTGCTTGACAAACAGCTGACAACACTCTTCGCCAGCTTCAGAAACAATGTGAAGCATGTCAGTGGTTGGGGTTGTATAGCG
>JAQMYL010000035.1:6961825-6976399 GCA_030014365.1 Clarias pachynema
TAGATAGATAGATAGATAGATAGATAGATAGATAGATAGATAGATAGATAGATAGATAGATAGATAGATAGATATGTCATTGAACCCAAATTAAATTCCATATTACAAATATTTGGAAGCTTCTTACTGTTCGGTGAGAAATCCAGGTGTCGTGGCAATATTGCTGAGTGCCACCTAGTTCTTGGGTCAGTTGACTTCGCTCTATATAGGAATGTAGCTCAGCCACTGAGCTCAGCATAATAACCTGCTCAGACAAATATGCACATTGCATTCAATGTATTTTTTACACCTATTTTACCATATGTGTAATACCAAAGAGAAACACTGATATAAGTTGCTTACTTACTGGCACTTTCATTTTAAAATCGTCTCCATGGAATTTAAAGAAAAAATCCGAAAGAGTGCGCTGGAGGAGTGTGTGGGGACGCAACACCAAAACCAGCCGTAGGTTACTTGGGAAACCACTCTATAACAAATACATATATACAACTTATATGTCTTTCTGCTCATGTAATCGTCACATCAATATAATTAATGCATCATGACACACTTACAGAAATGCGGAGTAATGTCCCTTTCACACATGCCCAGCGATCCTGGCGTCTGTCAATCACTAAGATGAAGCCCACCCCTGCTGCACTCAAACTGAAACACACATAGAATTATTAATTATTTAGAAAAATAGACAAAAATGATGGTATGATATAGGTGCTACACACAATCCGTGGAAAATACTTATCTCAACTGTAACAAAAACATTTTTATAATAGCATTTTCTCTCAAAATATATAACTCCATTTCATTCGACCATCACACACATTTTTTATCATAATGGGAAATGGCAATTACTGTATATCCATAACTAAACAGGTCATATACACCGATCATTATGACCATGTGCTTAATATAGAGTAGGGTTCTCCTTGTGCCACCAAAGCAGGTGTTCTGACACCTTTCTGATCTGTGTATAAATGGATAACTGATGCGCAGTTTATGTTTTGCAGCTGGTGGCCCAGGATTTCTCAGAAAGATTAATAGCAACGTGATATTTCAGCCAACTGTCAGGAGTTAGATGTCTTGGCCTTAGATGGATTATCTAAGAAGATGCAAAATATGTGTTTCAGTATTCAGTCTCTGGATTTGGAATTGTGGTCTTAATGAAATTAATAACTAATGAAAAATTTATGGGTGCTTAACAGGTTCTGCATGAAGGGGAAAAAAATCTAAAATCTGTTGGAATCCGGATCCTTATGTTTTTCCTTTCATGCGAGACTAGACCAAATATTAACTAAGTAGGTTGCCGAAAAGAGCAAGAAAAAATTATGAGAATTAAATACTAATACTAACAGCATATGTATTTGAGAAATCAGGGATAAACAGGGTCATTTTAATAAATTCCACATAAAACTGTGTGTTTACCTGGGAATACTTGTCACATAGGTGAGAACACTGTGAAATTCTTGATCGCTGAGCTCACCAAATAACGGGTATTCTGGGAAGATGATGATAGGGCTGCCATCCTGACCTCTGCCACCTAAAGTACAGTCAAAGCAGAAAATATTGAAGAAAAGATTTCAGCTGGAGATCTGAAAAACCAGCAGGGGGCATTTAGGAGCAAATTCAGCTTGGGTTTCTCGAGTGATGGCAGAGACTTTTTTTACACTCAAGCACATGACTGAAATGCTGTGATATACTTTGATCCGTCAGCTTAGAGTCTGACATACTTGCTCAGTTAAGACATTACAGACAAGCAATGTGAACAGGAGCCAGAGACAGATGAAATGCTCCAGGTTAGAAAAGGTCTGGTCTATACACTGGTCTGTCTCAATCGTTTGTGCTGTGGATCTCATGAAAAGAAAAAAAGAGAGAGAGAAAGCAGCTGGACAAAAGTCCCCAAGTCTCCCATGTGATCAAAATATTAATCTGACTAGTCGTCATGACAACAGGGTAGAGCCTACACAGTCATCGTTTAGCTCAGTCTGCTCCATGTAAAATGAAACAAATCTGTCAGCACCGACTTATTCTCTCTCTCTCTCATGCACTCTGCCTATAATTTTAATGATACTTCATAAAAACTGTCACATGCAATATCGACTTGCGATCCATATTGAATCGCGCTGGTTTCTTCATGTCAACTTCTGTTTATATTTTCCAACCCAGAAAGGAACTCTATACCTCCATTTATGATAAGGTTGCTCTGCAATTTTCCTCGAAATGAAAATACACAAAATATGGTAATAAATAATACGTTGAGCAAAGTGGATGAGGTCGGAAGGGAAAGTGAGCATTAGCTTGTCCGGGTTTTGGTTGTAATTGCAATTCACCTCACAGGCAGCAGCAGTTAAAAAGAAGCTTTTTTTTTTTTGGAAGTGTTTAAAATCTGAAATCTGTGCAGCTGTGCATACTCATCTCAACCCCAACCCTATAGCATAATCGCCAACGTTTATGCATGCTCCATCTTTTGCAAGATTGTGAGAACTCATTAGTGCAACATACTGTAGAGGTATAACACCTGTTACATTTGTAACTGTTAAGAACGGCAACATGTGGCACAACAAAGCCTTAAAAAACTACACGAATATTTGTCTATGACAAATTACATTAAACCACAGTAACAATATGTCAAATATATTCTTCCATGGTTACTTTGACATCCTCAGTCAATTACAATACACATTTAAATAAGTTATTGTTTGGTGTGTGTGTGTGTGTGTGTGTGCAATGGAGCACCGAACACTTTGTTAGGGCCTTCCTCTCTCTCTCTTTCTCTCTATGCATAAAATTTAAAACATCAGCAGTTTAGCAATACTAAAACCAGCCTGTCTGGCAGATCAATCATGAAATGGTTTATTAGAATTACTGGAATTGGGTTAAAAAACCATCTAATGCATTATTAAAACCTGGAAAGATAATGAGGAACCTTTAAAAGAAATGTGGTTGCAAAAAAAAAAAAAAAAAACTGAATGATCATGATTGGTGAAGTTGCATTTTTGCAGGGGAAAAAAACAGACAGTTTTACAATCACTACTAAACAATCACTACTATGTTGGATAGTGCAAGTAAGAGCACTCCACACATGATGGAGAGAGAATACGAAACACAATTAGAAGAGAGAATTGGAGCTAAATAGTAGTGTGCCCATGGGAAAAATCACTTGTTAGTAAGACTAATCAGAAAAATAAAGCTTCAGTTTAAAAGGGAGCATAAAGATTGGATTTTGGAGCAATGGAAAAAGATCATGTGGTGAGGAGTGATGAGTCCAGATTAACCCTATTCCAGAGTGATGGGTGTGTCTGGGTAAGAAGGGAAGCGCATGAAGCGATGCATCCATCATGCATAGTGTCCACTGTACAAGCCTCTGGAGGAAGTGTTATGATCTGGTGTTGCTTCAGTTGGTCAGGTCTAGGCTCAGCAACGATATGTGGCAATAAAATGAACAACAACCTGAATATACCAGGTTATCACATCTGTGGAGTTTTTCTTCCTTAATCGCCATATTCTAGGACGCAAATTGTGAAAGAGTGGTTCTGGGAGCAATGGATTGACCACCATACTGTGTGCAATAATAACAGTTCTGTTTATAATAGCAAAATCTGAGTTGTAAGATTTATGGTGAAGTTCCTAAAAGCTGCAATAAGAGTATTGCATTAATTTAAATATTAATTTAATTTTACCAGGCAGAAGAGCAAACTTCTTCTTAAGCTCAGTTATGATGTCCGCAGCACAGACTGGACTTGTCTCTTTTTGCATAATTTCATCTGTAAAGACAAACAGAAAGTTATGTTTAAGTTAAAAGACACATACAGCTTTATGGGTGATGATCAAATGAATATACCAAATAAAATATTACTTTGCATGCTTTACATGACTAATATATAAATTTTATGTAAAGATTTATATATATACTGCATGTGGGAGAGAATGTTTCCGTATGATTTTTTTAGTAGTGTGTATTTTGCCCAGAGGGGCTCCCACGCACCACCCCAGACAGCAGGTAAAGATAGGGCATTGTACTGTATAAAGAACACCACCCCTCCTTCACCTCAGGACAAAATCCGGCATACACTGAAGGAGATGCTGTATGACTTGAAACATACCACATTGATTTCTGAATATTTACATAGACTACAAAGGTGTAATTAGGAAACAAGAGAACAGAGGTAGGCTTTTGGACTCAGGTTCATGCCCTTGGGACACACACACACACACACCCACACACACACACACACACACACACACACAGAGGGTCTCAGAACTTCCATTCAGCTACTGTTACAGCGGTCACTAGAGCCCAGTTAACTGCCTTGAGTAAGTGAGTCTCACAGGCATATCCCTTTTCCTATTCTCATAGACGCACAACCACAAAATGCATTATAACACAAAATTCAAAACTCTAAATATGCATATTTTTCAGTATACTGTAGTTTTGAGAGCTTTGTGTCAAGCTATTTTTCTCTAAGACTTAAGTTAACATCACAATTTTCAAATTATCAAAATTTCATGGATAAATATTTCATAGACCACATTCAAAGAACAAAACAGTGGCAGAAATAATGTGATATGGTCAAACCAGATTTTAGACAAATCACTCAGTTGAAAAAGAGAGAGAACCTAAAAAAGGTACGCAAATCCTAATTAAAAATAAACAAAATAAATACAATTTAATATTTAAAACTTTTTTTTGTGTGTGTGTACAGACTTGTAAAACTTGTTCACTTCCACTCAAGGCTTGTTTGTTCTCGCTCACACAATTTGCTTTATTAGATAAGAAAGCTTAGGAAAGTATAATGCAAAAGGGACAAAGCTGTCTATTTGTCCTTCTATAACTTACTGTAGAGGTGACGGCAACAGAGAGTCAAGCGGTGGTATTTTTCTGCTTCTTTCAGGGGAATGTGCACGCTTCGTCGTCTGTGTGGTACATCCATCTCTTTTAACTGTTCTGCAACTCAAAGCTTCTCTCTCATGATCTAATATGAGACAGCACTTAGCCACATCCAGCTTGTGTGGGAACTCGCTACCTGAGACAGGTGCTTCAATCTCTCTCTCTCTCTCTCTCTCTCTCTCTCCCTCTTTCTCTCTTCCCCTCTCTCTCTTCCTCTATGTCTAAAACAGTTTTACTAAATGCTACACCGCCTATAATAGGAAACCGTTTCTCCTGACAGTCATTAAAGAATGGACGTCTGTGTGTGCGTGCGTGCGTGCGTGCGTGTGTGTGTGTGTGTGTGTGTTTGATCTTATCAGCGCAAGTGGTATAACAAAGGCTGGATTCAGGCCATTCAAATGATGTTGTGTGCTCCCTGTGGCGAACATGGTGAAAGTTGCAAACCACAGACTCTTAAACACAGTCCATCTCTTTACTATCTTTCTATTTATTTGTACAGAAAAAGAAAATCACAGTGGTAAAGTTGTAAGTATGCTGTTCTCCTCTTACCACAAATGTAGTCGATCAGCCATGTTCAGCCATGTTTCACTGGATCCACGAGACTAATGTTGCTAATGAGCAAAATCAGGTTTTCCTTTTTTAGTTTAGCTATCTGATATTTTAATAATATTTGGACCAACAACTAACAAATCTAACTCTTAACCTTGGTTCAAAACAAGTTCAAAGTTTGAAAACCTAGGTTCAAAACAAGTCACTTGTTTATATTTTTTTTGTATTTTATTTTATTATAATTATTTTTAGATGCTGCAAATGAACAAATATGGCATGCTACCAATCTAATTAATCTTTTTATTTCTGAAAACATATTTGTTCAAGATTAGTTTGTACTGTACATGGGTAGGTGAGATTGTAACAGCACTTTTGTCCTTGAATGACGTAACTCAGGGTTATACTGTATGTACAGGATATATAACCTTTTGTTATCAGTAATAATAAAGGGATCAATATGCCGAAGTCGCATGTAAAACAAATTCTGTAAAGCGAAGATGTAAAGTTTGTTTCTTTAGTTTAGCTATCTGACATGCTAATAATATTTGGATCAAACATTAACCAAGATAGCGCTTAACCTTGGTTCGAAGTGACAAAATTATTTTTTAGTTTGTTTTTTGTAATATGTTGCAAATGATCAAATATGGTGTGATAAAAATCATATGGTTTAAATATGTGATTTTCTTTATCTTCCTCTGGTAGTATAAGAGATGCCTTTGCTAAGATTAAACTGTTTTAATAGAGCCTATTATATTAGATATAAGTTATTAGATTTCTTTGATATCATGGGTGTTTCTTATCTGTTACTGAACCATATGAGCACTTGACCTTTTCTGTCTGGTTTATCTTTTAAAGAATAGAACAATTATAAAGAATATTTTTCTTCTGAGAAAAAGGAATATCATGTGAACTGCATATTAAAAGCAGGGTTTTTTTTTCATTTTAGCATGATTTTAGATAAAATTGTGATTTATAGTGTTTTTTAATGCACCACTATAAACATCCCCTTCTTATTAGCTGTGTAGTCTCAGTGCAAAATAAAAAACAAAAAAGAAACCACCTCAGACACCAGACACCCTTGGTTGATTGACTGCATTTAATGAAAAAATTATCCATTTGATGAAAATCGTGTCTAATTCATTTTTGGTCAAACTGATGATTTGGGATTTTATAATGGTAAAAACAGAGGACAACATAGGAGGATAAAAGGAAGGGAGAGAAAGAAAACTAACAAGAAAAATAAGATGTGACCATGGTATATAGAGTAATAAAAAATACTGTGACAAATTGCTTAGATGTAGAAATGGCACCATTAGTTTTTTTTTTAAGCAATGGGCACGTCAATATTTTCTGATATAGTGACTATTCTATATGCATATGTTTTTATACTTTAACCATGCACCAGTATTACATTTAAAGTGGTGTAGAAATAATGTAAATGCATTTTAATAACACTCACCCAGACCCTGTGTTAACGTCATAAGAGGAAACTCTTCTACATAGCTGCGCCATTTGACTCGCCGCTTCCTGGGTTTCCTTAACATGTTGTTGTTCAACTCTTCTGCCTAGCCTTCCTTGCTAATAGAACAACTGGTGCACACTAATAAAAAATGCATTTAGATGCTCCTCAATTCCTTAAAATGCATGAAGCTCAATATGTGTGTCCAGAGGCCGACCATCCCTGCCACTGAACTTACTGCACTATTACTGTGGAAAAGCCTCAGCTTTGGTTGCATTGCTCGTGCTGTCTGGTTTTGTACTCAAGTCCAGCTATACACACACACACACACACACACACAAGATTTCAAATGATGTTATGTCCCAGAAAGCACCTCCAGCAGGGATCCCACAGGAAGTGGCTAACTCACGCAGTACTTTTCCCACTCTGCCTCAAACAACATACTAATAGTAATCAAGATTCAATACGCAATTATCTGTCACTTTTAACACTTTTCATTTTATTTCATCATCATTGTTAGCTTTTCTATGTGGGATTGAAGTCATGACCACTGGCTGTTTTCATTCATTCCTGCAGACTGACATTTTCCTATGTATGTACACTTCTGTTTCACTTTAACAGTAGACACTGTCGTACAGCAGGGATTGTTTGGTGTTTCTAGTGCTTGTTTTTAGGCCCTTGTTTGCAGGAACCCTCTTTAGTGATAGCAGCTAGAAAGGGCTTATGGCCAAGGGTAACAATAATAACACTTTTCAATCACAGCTTCTACATTATTTACCATGCTGAACTCAAGCTGAAAAAGAACTGAATTTTTAAAGATGCAATTTGTCATCTCTGAGTCCTCTGTTGCCTGCAAGGTGAATTATATTTTCCCCTACTGATTCCACCAACACTGTGAGACTACATTAAGCATGGCTTTTTTAAGAAAAAGAGTAGCTTTTTCAGTTGGGTAGTTGAAAATAAAACTTTTTTGTTCAAGATTTTTTTAGGTGGGTGAGATTGTAACAACTCTATAAAAGAAACTGTAGAAATAATTATATTGTATGTACAGTATACTGTATGTAACTCTGAGTTATGTGCAATAATAAAGGGATCAATATTCTGTACAATGTCTGTAAAGCAAAGATGTGATGAAATTATATGGAAATTAATTATCAGTGGAAAATAATGAAAAAGTAATAAACTATTTAAAAATCATTTTAGGATGATCACCCTTTTCCTCAAGCCTCTGTTTAAGAAAAAAAAGGCTGGACTATTATTTACAATGTTTTATTGCCCCAAGCACTACTCTGTCAACTTTGCATTTCATTCATTTGAGTAAACAAATACCTGAAGGGAGCTATTCAGGGGAAATTAGTACTTCTCACTCTAATAAGTAACTTCCTTCTGATATTCATATACCGTGTCTAATCAACAAGAAACATTTGATGTACAGTACAATACAGACTTGCCCTTCCCATGTTAAGTTAATGTTACTGTGTTTGTGTTGTTGTTCTTATTTTTGTTTTTCTTATATAGGTTTGCACTTACAGATGCTGCAGTTGTCCAAGTAGTGACTTTCCTCAAAATTTACTAAACTATTGTGATTTTAGCACAGGTATAGCCTGCATGAGGTGGAGTATAAACATCAGAGAGCACTAGTGAATATACTTTCATTTTGCATTCTTATATATAATTTCACTTTTTTTTATGCATTCAGTCAAAACATGGTATTGTCGTTAAAAATTGTCTTACCTATAAGTAATGAAGTGAATTTTCAGATAGGATCATATAACACCATTTGTCCTAATATTTAATGCTTCTATAAATACGCATACACATTTATACTTTTATCAGATAAAAAGAAAAACATTTGCTAAATATAATTTCATTCCCTTTTCTGTAGTGTTTATAACTTTTTTAGTTCAAATCTTTTAATGATCTTAATTGTCATTTAGATGAAACTTGGCCAATTTAGATTTCACATGAAAAGACATAAACCTGAAAAAGTATATTATTCTAAGATTGTTAAGATATTTCAAAATGAATTGACATGGTTACAGACACTACAGATTGTTTGCTTTTTAAACTTTTACTAAAAAACTATTTTTACACCATTTTTTGTGTTAAAACTAAATATGAATAATTTGCATTTTTAATTATTATTGTTTGAAGCAAGACAGTATAATGCTGAAAATTGTCATTTTTGGGGCACATATAAAATCATCTCTCCAACAATTCGAAATTTTTTAGGAAGCAAAATTTGTCACTTCCATGTAGCATAAACTTCAGAAGTAGTTTGTTTGGCGCACACAGTTTCTGTGTTATATATAACATAAAAAAATTAAATCAACTCCAATACTGTACTTCGGCCGATCGTATGTTTGTCATATCCCCATGTCATGTGGAAAGAAAGACATTATGTAGACTTCTAAATAGCACCTGTAGATTCAGTCACTTCTAGATTTTTTCCAACTTGTTATTAGACATCTTGCATGACCCCAAATGTTTTCCCAAATTTGTACTTACGCTGTTATTGGAAGCTTATTAAAAGCAATTCTGTATTCCCATATACTACAGGTACAACAAAATGTCCCTAATGACCTGTATCTAAATATAAGTGTGACATCATTTAATTCTGACACTAGCTGTAATCTCACAGCGGGCTTGATTAGCTTCTCTCTCTCTCACACACACACTCACACACACACGGAAAGGCACACATGAAGAGAACATTATTTGTCTGTATTCACAAAACACACAACACATGGAAATGGAATAAATTCAAGGGGCATGTTTTTTTTTTCCAGGAACATTTTTATTATTATTTTTATTTATTTTAAACACATATCAAATTTGTAATTATAACAAATACATATATGTTTCTCTGTCAATTTTTAAAACAACAACTGTGCCCTTGAATTCATGAACAGAGCTCTGGATGAATACCTAACAGAGACAGAATGTACGTCACAAAAAAAAAAAAAGAAAAAGAAATACAGCACAACACAAGAAAATGTGATGTTAACTCCCACATAGACACACACTCCTTACCAATGTTATGAGTGACATAGCTCAGTCTACGCAGCAGCTCTTGCACAACCCCCTTCTTAGTGTTCACCCAGACCATCGCCATCCTCCAGCCGAGACCAGGAGAAATAGATGAGAGAGGAGGATGGGATGCAAAGGGAAGAGGAAAGCGGAGCAAAAAGCACCCTGCTGTACCTTAAATACTGGTATTGCAGTCTCGCATAGCTAATTGCAAAGCAAAAAGGGAAAGGAGTGCAAGGAAGAGAGGAGTCTGAATGTGTGTCTGTATGTGAGAGAGAGAGAGAAGGGCAGAGAGATCTACACACGTAGAGTCCATAGGAAAGACACGCATGTGCATGAAACCTCAAGAGCACAGCCTGTGATATGGTGCCACCTTCAGTACCATAGCTGCCCCTACACCCTGCCTCTGAAAAAAGACAGTAAGGCTTATGGACATTTTTAGGTCAGATAAAATTTTTGGATTAAAGTAAATTTTATATAGATTAAAGATCATTCTTAAATGCTCATTATAAGAGCCATATAAGAGTCATATGTAAAAATATAAATAAGCTTTAAATAATATTTATTTATTATTTGTCCTATGTTTGGGAGGCCAGAAGCATGTCCAAGGGAATCTAGGGGTGAGTGAGTGAGTGAGTGAGTGAGTATGAAATGTGTGAGAAAATATATAATGTATAAATCAGAATTGTCAGATTATTCCTAATGAGCATGCCGAGGGCAATGGTGGCAAGGAAAGCTCTCTGAGGTGGAAATAGGAAGAAACCTTGAGTGGAACCAGATTCCCAGCCAGAAGGAAACATAGACATGAGGGATCCCTGAGATGCTTTAGCAACCAGTCACTCCACTTTCAACAAACCTGAGGGATCAATGAAATGACAACAAGACTTTATCAGTGTACAGTAATAATATTTATTATAGCAGTCACTCGAACTAATTTCTTTTTAAAACTTCAGCATAAAAAATAAATAAATAAATAAAAAAAGCAGGTCTTTCTGTCAAAAAGTCTGTAAAATGTTTCTGCCAGGACTTTGCTGAGGAAGAAAGGCTGAGCTTCAGGTTTAACTACATTCCCCAGAATACATAGCGGAAGTCGTATTGTGTTTCCGGTCTCGCGCGGGCTTTGTTTTTGTGATGGCGGTTTGTTTCGAAACTGAGACGTGAGTTGAGCTGCTGAGAGCTTTATACATCCAGGAGCGGCTAAACCATCTCAAGGTACAGTACGCGATAGACCTGAGTGTTAACTTAGAGGCTTGGGCTAACTAAAGAGTCGTGTTAACAGAAAAGTTTGTGTAGTAGTGCTAAGGAGCGAAAAGTTGTATGTTGGGGTTGTTGCTACTGGAGGGTGTGTTTTAACGACTTAGCGGTTTGTTAGCCAGCTAGCGTTGGTTACCATGGCGTTAGCACACTGACATGTACACTGTACACACTGCGTAAGGTTTTTTTTCTTTACACCAAAATGATTTTATCCAACTAACCAGAAAAAAAACGATAATAAATCAGTTTGTGTGACTCTCTCTGTGTGTTTCAGGAGTATGTCCTCTCCAGCTGGACCTCAGTCTCATTTCCTGTGGCGCTGGACGGCGAGCAGCTCCCGGGCCGGGGTGTTTCTCAGCGGTTCTCCAGGAGAAGCAGGCTCTGTCAGGAGCAGCTGCAGCTCTCCAGGTGTGGAAATGTCTTTAGAGGACTCCTTCAGTGCCCAGTTTGCCCCTTTACCTGTGTCCCGCAGCAGTAGCTGCCTGAGTGTGGACGCCATCTGTCCTTCATCCTCCAGCACTGATCCCTTCTCCGAACCCACCAGCACTGAAGTGGACATGGGACACCCTGCTGCGAGAAACCCCCAACCGCTCATTGACCGGCTCCGAGAAGTAAGTCAATGTGAAATATAGTCTCTTCATTTATACAGGTCAGTCGTCTCTCAATTGGCTGAGCACATGAAACAATATTATTGTGATGACTCAAAATACACGAGTGCACGTCCACGTCACCATTCCGTGGTCCACCAGCCTGGAAATGTTACTTGAAGCAAAACCACATGGGGGTACGTCATAAATCTTTAACAGAACACGTGTAATTTGCCAGCTTAAGAATAATGTGAGTATGAAAAGTTATCTGCAAAGGCAGCAGCTTAATCGTGTAAACCCATCAAAAGCTCAAGATAAAACTGTTATCACAAAAATAATAATGAAGAGAGAAATAAAGAGTGGTTGCCAGCTCTGGCCGAGGCAGCCCAAGTTTACCTTACTGCTCCATTCATGCAGGCTGGCGGTGAGCAACTATTCAGCATGACTGCACACATTCTGGATGATAAGAGTCTCGCATAGCTAATTAAGAGAGACTGTCTCTTAAAAATGCAAAAATTCTGATCTTTATAAAGAAATGCCTGCCTTCGATGCTTACTAATGAGTAGCCATGATTAGCTCACCAAAGGCAAAGTGACCGAATGTTCGGTGCAGAGTTTTCATTTGTTTATAATTGATGCAGCCTTGTTCCTTGTGCTTCATGTTATAACGAGGACGTATAGCGGGACAGTCGCATTTTAGATAAGCATTTCGGCATGTGTGAGAGTGCCTTGACGCTGGTTAAGCAATGGAACATTTATTTATTTATTTTTCTTTAGACAAGCATAGGCTATTCTATTGGTTTCAGTTTTTAAATAAGTTTCTATTGGTTTAGAATAGTTATTTTAACAGATATAAATAGAAAACAAATAAACAATACAATATACAAATATACAATAACTACACAAAAAAACCCACTTTAAATAATCACAATCACCCACACACACCTGTGATCAGTGATCAGTATAGTCCTATTCTTATTTCTATGATCAGGGATCCATGATCTGTCCCAAAAAGCCTGATCGAGGGACCCCCTAATCAAATACACATTGGAACATTCGGCCCAAGATTACTTAAGAATGAGCATGAGAGGGAGTGCTGTTGTGCTAGAATATCAGCATGGCTATGATGTGGTCATAGGCACAAGAGTGCAGCCGGACAGCTGTTCTAAATTCAACAATACACATTGCTTTTTCCTTTTGTACAACCCACAAAATACCATTTATTATTAAGAGATAATATATTTTATATCAGTCATTCTTGAGAACTGGGACAAAACATGAACAGCACACAATATTGTGTTTTTCTGTAAAAAACAGAAATAATTCATATTTTGATTGTGATAAATTTCATAAGCTGAATCAACTTGGCATAATTTTTTTATAATCCTTTTATAGTGTCTCCTCTAGACATGAAACAAGGATTGACATTTTGTTGAAATTTATTGGTATTAGGAGGATAACCCCTTGAGATGAAACATCTCGTTTTCGAGGGGGTCCTCAAGACACAAGACAATAAAGAGAACATGTATATTAACAGTCGCTCAAACTCTCCCTCATCCCACCTCAGCCGCCCCACCCGCCCCACATACTCATTATTGAAAACAAATACATGTAAACAAGAAAAAACATATGTGTATGCAAGTATTATTGTAGGAAGCATGACAACATGTAGCCCATACACATATGTATATACACATATTCACATAATATACATACTCACACCTACACCCATACTAACCTATACACATAAATAATAATAAAGTAATAAATAAATAAATAGATAAGTCCAATCACGCATAAGGAAAACATTTACAGCAATACTTTGCTTGCAAGTAGGTGAAAAGCAATGATTTGAAGGAATACAAAGAAGTGATAGAGACTCAGGCAAGCTATTCCAGTCTGAAGGGGCTTTAAATTTAAAGGTACGTCTACCAATCTCTTTAGAAATATTTGAAAGAGGGATACTCAGTATGTCTCAATCTGTATCTAGGTCTATATGGAATTAAATATTCCTTCAAGTAAGAAGGATAATCATAGTACACACATTTAAAAAGAACCTGGTACCAGTGATACTGTCTTCTGGCTTCTGGTGATAATAGGTTCAATGAGTCATACAGTATACAGTGATGAGTAGTGAAAGGACATCTCAGGACAAATCTACAAATATTATTGAAAACAACAGTTAGAGGTTTCAAGTTTGATTGAGGTGTTTTGGTAGACAACATCTGCATAGTCTAATAAAGGAAATATTAACTGTGACACAATTCTAAACCTAGTAAGTTGAGTGAAACAATTAATAGAGCGATAAAATATTCGTAGGTTACAATTAATCTTTTTCACAGCAGAATTAATGTGACACCTGAAAGAAAGCTGAGTCAAGCTAGAGGCCCAATTAAGTGGAGTATCATCTAAGAATTTGAGTGAAAGATTATTACTTTGGTTCAAGGAAGCTGATCTAGTAACGAACAGCATACTATATGACTTTTTCTTATTTAGTAAGAAATGATTGAACTGGAACCAGCGTTGAATAGCATTAAAATTAGACTGTAGTAAGGATTGAGTCTTAGAGACCAGGACGTTAGATGAGTATATCACTGTATCATCAGCATACAAATGAATACTACAGTCTGAACAGATTTGTGGAAGATCGTTTATAAATAAAGAAAAAAGAAGAGGCCCCAGGGAAGAACCCTGGGGGACACCTTTCTCCATTATCACGGACTGAGATATACAACCATTTAAACAGACACGCTGACGTCTACAGTGAAGATAAGAGTTAAACCAAAGAAGAGAGTCTTTAGAGAGGCCTATTGC
>JAQMYL010000035.1:7004720-7015414 GCA_030014365.1 Clarias pachynema
GATTTATTTTGCCCGCTACCGCCTTTAAACGGCGGTGTGCGCGGCGATGTGTCCATTCGGATTTAGTGACTACTGTACGAGCCCACTTCCGGAACGAATTATGCTCGTAATCCGAGGTTCCACTGTAATGTTATTAAAATAACTTGTTAAACGAGCGAGGTCTTGATATACGAGTCCTGTAGTACGTATGCGCTTTCTCAGCTAAGCGTCACGTGATCACAACTGAGCCAATGGCTCTTCACATTGTGGAATTGTGGGTAATCGTCTCCCATACTCAAGTCACAGTGCGCATGCGTCACTTGTATAGTCAACATCCGTGCGCGTGTGTACTGTTTATTATAACACTGTGACCGTGTGTGTGTGTGTGTGTGTGTGTGTGTGTGTGTGTGTGTATACATGTGTGCGCGCAAAGCATTTTTTTTTGTGTCCAAGTTGCAGTGACTGTGTAGTCCTTAATAACTGTACTGCAACAGCCTAAAAATAAAAAAGATTAAAAGGCTGTAGTAGTGCGAGAGATGATTCTGTTTAACGACAATGCCTAGTCACATTATTGCGAAATCCTCAAAAGGAGTGTCATTAGAAAGGTTCCTTGTTACAGAAAAAGAGGATTCCAGTAACCAGACAGTTAGAAAGGAGTGATTCCTTTAGCGTGTGTGTGTGTGTGTGTGTGCGCGTGTGTAAGTCGTCCTACACAGTAGCCCGCCAGCTCCTGCCTCTTCTATTGTCAGTCATGATTCTATTCAAAATTAAAATGCAGGTTAATTTGTTTTATTTTCACTTTATATTTTGTATGAATTATTTTTATATGAATATTTTTGGGTTGTGGAACAAATCATTGGAGTTTCCATTATTTCTTATGGGTAAATTCACTTTGATATGCAAGCACACTTCCAGAACAAATTATGCTCACAATCCGAGGTTCCTCTGTAATAATCATGACGGATGACGGAGATACCTGCTTCTCACTTAAATGTTACTCTTGTATTCAAAGTTAGTTTGTATTGTTTGTATTAAATGCTGCGATTGGGTTTCTAGTGGGAAAACGAATGTTATAAGGATCTGGGTTTATGATCAATCTAACAATGAGGAGGATTCAAGTCCTCACCTTCAAATAGCCTCCAATCATCTCCTGGACATGTCCACGGTACCACCGCATGTCAGAGCCCATGACAGCACAACCCAACACATTCTTCCAATTATACCGCTTCGGCCTGGGCAAGGTCTTAATGTGCTGCTGCATCTGCTCCTGCAAGAGCTCAAACTCGAACACTGCAACATTATGCAGAGAATAACGTCAGAGTCCTAAGAATAAAGAGACACTTTTATAACTATTTAAATTGATTTCTGACATACCGGCCTGTAGCGTCATAGCGTGGATGACTCCGTCATCAGAGACGGCAAGGACGATCATACGCGTTTCTCCAAAGGGGGGCAACTCTGGGGGTAGGTAGGCCCGGGTACTCACTAGTTCTGGAGGCGGTGAGGTGCGTGGGGCAGGTTTGGGCACGGAGGCAGCTGGCGGTTTATTAACCTGACCTCTCTCTTCACACGCAGTCTCTTCTGGGGACGCAGTCTCACCTAAGGCACAGCCCTGGGCTTCAGACAAGTCAGATCCTGACCTGGGTGTAGGTCTGCAAGACAGACTGAAAATGAGGCAAAGAAAGAAGAGGCAAGAATGCTTCTGTCTAAAAGATGATAAAACAACAAAACAGCTGTTGTACTTGACACTTCTGTCTCTCAGAGCGAGACCCTCAGAGATGAGGAAATCTGCTACGCTGACATGCCGGCCCCTTCTGTTCGAGCAGGACAAAGAGACGGGCAGCGGTCTGACAGAGGAACGATCCTGCGAGCACAGAATTCAACACATACAGGCAGCAGTGAAAGGTAAATATCTTTCTTTTTTATATATATATGCTTAAGAGCATGATTCTCGGGAACAAGTGTTATGTCACCACAAAAAAAGTTACATAGTGAATATCCCACTGTTTCATCTTATTTGGTGTCTCATTAAACACACACACAGTATATATGAATTCTACTTGACTGCATTTCTGTATGGCATTACGTAACAGCCGTGGCTAAAAGTTTTTAAAAAGGTTTTAACCATAAGTGAGGTTAATCCTCAAGAGGCGGGTGGACAAACACTATAAAGTCTGACTTTATGCTCTTGTCAGGGCGAATTGCAGAAGTCTTGAAAAAGAAGATTCAACACTGCAAATACTGACTCTTTTGGGTTGTGGAACGAATCATTGGAGTTTCCATTATTTCCACATATAGTAATGTAATTGTCAGTAAAAGCCTTTGACACTCATGAAGTGCTTGTAATTATACGTCACATCTGACAAAAAGATCTAAAACACACTGAAACAGCAGACTTTGTGAAAATTAATATTTGTGTCATTCTCAAAACTTTTAAATCATAAGACTTAAAGTACTGTGAGCTCAGTACTTATGTAAATTTGACTAAAAGAACAAAAGTTTTTAATATGAGGTAGAGTTGTAAATGGAGGACGTCTACTACTACTGTACCTAGGGTAAAGGATTTGTTGCCCACCTTTAAGGGATAGACAAAACAAATATGAAGGAGAAACAGTGGAACATTTACTGGATGATTTTTTTTGTTTTCTCAAATAATAAATAAATAAATAAATAAAAAAGAGCCAGGAGACATTATTCTTCTCACAGACCGTGGTCACCTTAACGGTCATTATCGCCATGGCACCTGTGAGGTAGTAGGAAACGAAGTCACATGCTGTTGCTGTCCAGGTGGCGCAACCACCAGCTGGCCTGAAGAGAAAAGTAGAATAAAACAAAAAAAAACAATGCAAGATAAAATCATACACTCCTCAGGTACTAACACAAAGCTCTTCCTTTTATTTTGTATACCTTACGTCACTGAGGCAACACTCCAGCAGAAAAGACCCACGTAGCTCTGGGAGAAGAGGTCTCAGATTACTCAAGTGGATGTTCTCTTTATTTCCAAAGTCACAGCGCAGCACCTGCAGTCACATTTAAACATTCGCTTTAATGCTCGGATTATTTTTATTCCTCACTAAAATAACTTTACTTTTCAAAAACACGCAACAAGACGAATGACTGCGGTGCATGTCTTGCACACTTTCAGAAAATTTTTTAAAAATTTTTTTCCATCAAATGCCTGTCAAAATTTGTCCAGAAGAGTGTGGTGTAAAACTTTAACTTTTTTCTCAGTGTCTGCGTTCGATGAGGAAAATGCTGACACGGTTCGAAGTAAGCATAGAAATAAAGCATAGAAATAAAGAACCATCTCTCTCCAGTTCCAAGTTTTGAACATTTCCAATTACTAACTACTAACAGTAACACCAATATGGCGGCGGTCGTGTAAAGGGAGCTCTTTCATAACTCGGGCGATTTGACCGATTGTACGCGTGATTACGCTCCTTTGTCTCCCTAATTTAGTCTTGGTCTAATATTATTGCTAGACGAACATGTTGCACCCTGTTTCCTGCCTACCATAAGGAAAATGAGCAGACATTCTTCATGATCCTATTTGTGAATTCTCAACAATAAGTACATTTGTTACCTCTGCGACATTGCTGGAAGACACACTGCACACCGTTCCTCTCTCCCAAACACCGTTGACTTTAGCAGCACAAGACATCTCCGCTTCCCAGATGATCTCCTCTGGTTCAGATTTGGAATACTCTTCTTTTAGCAAGTCATGAATCCTGACATATACATGAAAACAGAATCAAAAGTACATCATGATTATTATATGTACTAATTGATCCATGCTTATAAGCTGAACAAGAAATATTCGTTTCTTGTTTTTTTGTCACAGTTTTTATTAACAACTTTATCGAACAGCAGAGAACAGAAAACACATTTACTTTAGAAGTTGTTCGGTTTTTGAAAAAAAATATATATAATAATAATAATAATTAAATGGCATTATGTGAAAGTGTGGACTTTTTCTAAACCATGAATGCTGTTTTATTATATTTTTTCCTTGTTTTAGTGGAGACAGCACCTCTTTAGCTGAGTGTCAAACTGTAGCAGCTGCACACAGATATATCCCGGGGATGTCACATGGGTAACCTTCACTTTCACATCTTTCAGGCAGGTCGGCAGGGTCAAACTGGTGTGAAGCACTAGAGGGTCAGTGGTAGGAAGTGCTGTCTTGCTCTGAGACTGGGCAGCTTCCATCAATGGGGGATCCCAAACTTCTGCCTGCTCCAGGCGTTTCTTGGGTAAGAATCTAGGGCAGACAGTATAACTCATTGACCATCAAATATGCTTTTGTTTATTATATATACATATATATTCAGGATTATATGCCAAGTACTGTTTGCTTCGACAGGCCAGGCCTTTAGAGACCAAGATTTCTCCAATGCTGGACCCAGTAGAAAGCTCATTTTCCTCATACAGACATACGGGCATCGTCTTGGAGGTGGGTACAAGTTCTGAAAAAAACAAAAAACAAACACAAATGCCCTAAATGCAGAAGGAAGATTTTTGAGGTTTAAATTTAATAGGTCTAATTTGTGTCAAGAAGCTCATATAGGTTTAAGTATTAAAAACTACTAAAGTTTAATAAACATCGCAATGCTGTGTAACTTGTGTTATTTAACCCTTTAAGATCTGCCATGGCAGAGCTCTGCCAGAGTGCATCTTAGTATTTTTACATGTAGTAGCATTAGTTTTTGGAGCATTTTCATACGTCATACATCAATGTGATCCTTTCACTCTCACCTTCAAAAATGTTAATTATAATACAGTGGAACCTTGAATTACGAACATAATTTGCTCCGGAAGCGGGCTCGTATTTCAACACTCATAAACCAAATCACATTTTCCCAAAAGAAATAATGGAGACTCAAATTATTTGTTCCACAGCCCAAAAAAATAAATACATAAAAATAATTAACACAAAAAAAAAGTAAAAATAAAGCCAGACAGATAGGTGTCATGTGTGTGTGTGTGTGTGTGTGTGTGTGTGTGTGTGTGTGTGTGTGTGTGTGTGTGTGTTTGTGTGAAGCTAAAGTAAGAGGAGAGGAGGAATCAGCCCCTCCTTCCCTCTCCCTCGTCTAACACAGTAACCCTTCCTCCTCTCTTATTTGAGTTTCGCACACACACACAAATGGAAAGACTGTTTTATCGGAAAAATAACAAGGAACATCGCTAATGACACTTGTGTGAGCGACGCACTAACGAAATCACTGCTGTAAAGTAAACATAAAACAAATTAACCTGCACTTTACCTTTGAAAAGAATTACGACAGAGCAGTGTTTCCATTAGAGAGATAAAGTGTGTGTGTGTGTGTGTGTGTGAGTGTAGACGAGAGGAGGAGGTGTGTGTGATATGGGGCACAGTGTCTAATGACGCACACACACACAGACACAAACTGCAGGCTGATAAAGAGAGAGAAAATGGATCTTTAACCTCTCTAATGAGACTTGCTTTTGCTTTACATGCACGCTGTACACACACGCTTAAAAACACAAAATAAAATATGTTTTACGCATTTACGTTGATTATACCAGTGAGAGACGAGCACTAAGACCCAGCAGGGGAGACGATTACCCACAATTCCGCAGTGCAAGAGAGAGAAAAACCGTTGGCTCAGTTATGATCATGTGACGCACGGTGTCAAAACAAGAAGCGCATGCGTGATACATGATACTCGGTACTCGCAAACCGCAATCACCCATGAATTCAAAAGAAGAAGAGATTAAGTACTTTGTGAAAGATGGAAGCAGTTTCTATTTTCTGCAAGAGCCGTGGGGAATTTTTTAGACCAGTTAACGTTTGAAAGTTTGCCTAAATAACAAAATGAAACATTTTGAAATCACTAAATTTAAAACTTACCCATCGATTCAAGTAATCTATTGGATGACGAAAAGATTATTAAATTCGGAAGGCTCTGATGTTTACCTTTTGCAACTACAGTGACCAATTTATGATCCATCATTTTACGGAACGCGTCAATGCTCTCCTCACTCCAAGTATCTTCTACACTTGAAACACCATCAAGAGAACACCACAGCGCCTAGAAGAAGAAGAGAAAAACACACATACGTTTTTTCTTATACAATTTATTTATTATTTAATTTATATATTTTATAAATTTGTGTAAAGTCTGTCGCAGTGATGTGGTGGTTAGCACTGTTGCCTTGCACCTCCAGGGTCTGGGTTCGATTCCCGTCTCTGTGTGCATGGAGTTTGTATGTTCTCCTCGTGCTTGGTGGGTCTCCTCCGGGTACTCCGGTTTCCTCCCACAGTCCAAAGACATGTAGGTTAGATTAATTGGTGTTCTCAAATTGCCCGTAGCGTGTGAATGAGTGTGTGTGTGTGTGTGTGTGTGTGTGTGTGTGCGCCCTGCACTGTTTTGGTGCCCTGTCCTGGGTGTACCCTGCCTCGTGCCCCAAGTCTCCTGGGATAGGCTCCAGGCCCCCCGCGACCCTGAATATAGGATTAAGCGGTAATGACGATGAGTGAGTGAGAGAGTGAGTAAATTTGTGTGAAATAAATAAATAAAGCCGCTGTACTGATAACGATCATCACTAATCCTTAATGGATTCATACCATGGCTGGCAGTGCCAAAAACTCGTCCTTTATCTGTCTCAGGTCTGTAACAGACAGATTTTCTTTGTTGCCAAAATCTACATACTGGACTTCCACCATCCGTCCACCGGTGAAACCTGATAATAGCATTTTACATCATTATAAACAAGACATGCTAAAAAAACACACACACACATATACTGTACAGCACACACACGCACACACATACCTGTAACTTGAGCCCTGCACCAGTCCTTGTTGTCATAGAGGGCAATACAAGCCTGAGACAGAACAGGTGAGTAGATCTGAAGCTCACTTTCAGCTCCAGGATGCCCATAGCAGCTCTGCAGCTTAGCGTTTAGCAGCAGGAGCTCCATACTGTCCACCTTCATGGTAACAAATACAGTTAATATCCACAGATTCATCAGAGATTAGATCTCAATTATGCAAAAATAAATAAATAAATATTGGTTAATAAATATATATATATATATATATATGCAAATAAACAATCTGAAGTCTTAAAATATTAAATAAAAATACAGAAGGCAAAAGGAAAAACAAAAAGCTGCTAAATGAAAAACGGCACCAAGCCGTTTAACTCGAGCAAAACTCCGACCCTTCACCATCTTAGTTTTCTTAACATAAATTACCTTGACTCCACCAATTGCAACCCGCTAGCTTTAAACTTTAATTAATAGTTTTATTTTATCTACTTTCCTTTTTCTTGGTTTTAGATTTGGTTCATCAGCAATTTGTCATTAAAGTGGCATGTTTTTAATGAAGTTTATCTTTATGATGCTTGTTAGTTACTACAAACCACAACCTTAATTTAAAAGCTGATAGCTAAATAAGCACTACTGAATAATTGTGACCATAATAATAGGATTAACCCATTAAATGTTTCAATAATCGATAATCAAAATAACCGTTAGCTGCAGCCCTAATTGCATTATAGCAATATATGATTTTTTTATGACGTTTTCCTTTTGATGGAATCGAACAAACCAAGATTTAAAGAGAATTTTTACTTTTTTTACCTCACAATTCAGCTCAAAGATACACCGTGTGTGTGAAAGAGTTCAGTCAACTCACTAGCTGTAGGTAGAAGTCTGATGGTGTGTTTACATGGGAGACCGCAGCACTCAGCTCCGTGTTCAGTTTGGGATACACAGGAGGGTAAAATGTCAGGGGTCTGAAAGCAGGGGTCACCTGGGGGTAATAAAACCTACCACAACATATCCATTTTACTAATTAATATCTAAATATGTTTAATATTAAAACTGTGACACTTGATGATAACGTATCCTGCCTGGCAAGTTCCATGTGCACAAGGTGTTCTCTTAGAGAAAGAGATGCTTTCTTCAGATCCACCAGAAGGCTGTCTCGCTCTTCATCGAGCACCTGCATCTCCACAATGTTTGAGCCAATCACATGCTTCATCTCTTCAGATGCTTCCCTGCTCCAGCCTTTTAACTACAACAGAAATACACTCACTTATCTTTTGATCCTGCCTGCACCTTCAGGTATTGTTCAGATCAACCATCAGAATGGGGAAAAGTTTCACTAACAGTTTAGCTGCATGAAAACATCACTTTTTCTTTTCCCTACACTAAATGGAGACGCCCGAACTTGCCTATATTTACATCCTAACCAGGCGCATTATCCTGTTTTCAGGAAACACCCGATGTGGATGTGAAACACAATCGTTACAGCTAGAGTCTGTATTTTGAACAATATGTTAATATAGTTATATTAACTATATAAATCCATATGTTTTTGTTGAAAGAGGATACTGGCCACTGCCGTTAGGAAATACCATGGCCATGACGATGTCCAAGTGGTGGTAGGTGTCAAAAAACATTCACATAAATCCCAGAACCCAAGGTTTCCAGGCAGAACTTTGAAACAGAGCATCTGTCTTCCCCATAGTGCATTGTGGTACAACTCTTCAAGAGCCCAGCTGGTGACATGGTTTAAAAGATAAAATATATATATTTTTTAGACCTTCTCCCACTGCACCACGGTCCAGTTCTGATGCCCACTGCAGCTGGACAGAAGTCGGGCCTCATACACAAGCTGCAATGTTGTGTGTTATGACACCTTTCGATCATAGCCATTGACACAGCTAACAGCTCCAGCCGTGTGCTGAGATCTGGTTGCCGTCCTCCAACCACCTGTTTACCTCCGTCATCCTGCCACCGCCGAAGCCCAGCCGTGCCTCAGCATCATATAGCAATTTGCAGCACTTCTGAGACCAAACCAGGCATGAGTGCCAACGCACCTTGACTCTGTCGCCAGCTCACTTATGGACATTATGAACAGATTATTTAAGTTCCCTACGAACTCTGGATCCCCCTGCTGCTAGAGAGAGTTTCAGTGGAAAGACCAGGTGCTACTACACTTTTATTTTCTTTCTCCCCCTCTTTAAAAGAATTAAAATAAATTTTTCCATGTGAAGCAGATCTCCCTGTATCAACTCCACCCATCTGACAGAATTTATCCATTACCCAAACAGATTTTAATCTAACTTTAAATAGCCACCTTTCTATGCCCAGTTCATTTGAAATACTGAGTAATTAAAAATGTGACTACTTATTATGTTGATTACTAGCTCTGAGCTCTTACCGGGTCTGAAGGAATGATGTCTTTTAGTGAACACCTAACAGCCTGAGGGGCCCACTTACTCTGGTCTACCAGGGCAGAATCAGCTCCCCGGACACACTCATTCAATCCAACAAGGCCATCACTGAGGGAAGGAGAGAAACAAGGCTGCATTGTTAAAACATTTTCTTAATACATTTACATATTTTCTCATTTTTGGCTAACTATCGAGCTGAGAACCAATAGGTACCTAGAGTTACAACTGCAGCAAGCGAGTTATTTAGGTACCAGGGTAGATAACTAGCCAGACATACACTCAGTAAGATAAGGTAGGTACACCCAGTTACACACATTTATGGTTTATGATGAGCTAGATAAAATGCTGGCTGGATAGTGAGAAGGCACTGGACACAGTTAGCATTCCGGTTGTGAAACTTATCAATGTGGTTAAGGTCTGGGCTCTGTGCAGGTCACGCAGATTCCTTTGATTGAACCATGATAACCATAACATTATGAACTTTGAAGGCTTTGTGGAACATATTTAAGTTCCAATGAAGGGAAATTGTAATGTTTGTAAATGCAATGCAAGCTAACTTTGTGGCGACAGTTTGGCTAACCTATGAAAGACAAATGGCGATTTCTGGAGACCCGTCTACATACATTTCATATTTTAGGTAGGACTGTGTTTAAAACTATATAACTATATGTTCCGACACCTTTCCATCACAACCAGCATTAACCTTTTCATCTGTGTGATCTACACGAGCGTCCTATTGGATCAGACTAAACGGACCAGTCATGTGCATTAGTAATCCACAGTTTTCCTTCCTTGGATACCTTTTGAATGTCCCCTGTGAACATCCCACAAGAGCTGCAGTTTTAGAGTTAAAGTCACTCAAAATCCCTATGCTTGCCCATTTTTTCTGCTTCCAACACATCAACTTCAGGAAATAAGGTTCACTTGCTGCCTAATAATACATCACACTCACTTGCAGCCATCATTGTAATGAGATGTTGAAAATGTAGCTACTGTGAAAAGGGCCACATTTTAATGGCTAGACCACTGGCTCAGAGTAACAACAATTAACACTGCAGGTCTTGTAGGATGTTCCCAGGCTGCAGTGGTCAGGACATACCAAAAATGATCCAAGGAATAAAAACCAGTGAATTGGTGACAGGGTCGCGGGTGGCCAAGGCTCACTGATGCACATGGGGAGTGAAGGCTGGCCCGTGTAGTCCGATCCAATAGAAGAGCTATTGAGGCTCATATTGATGAAAAGGTTAATACTGGTTCCAACAGAAAGGTGTCAAAACACACAGTGCATCAAAGTTATGGTGGCAAAAGATTATGGTGGAGAATCTACTCAATATTAGACACAGGCATGTTCAATACTAACTGAGACAGAACTTACTGTATTAGTTAATAAATAAACCGGATGTGTTGATTCTAGCGGTTACAGACATTTAAAACTAGGGATGCACCGATACCACTTTTTTGGAAAACGAGTACAAGTACTTGCATTTCAGTACTCGCCGATACCGATAC
>JAQMYL010000035.1:7016562-7028486 GCA_030014365.1 Clarias pachynema
AATGTATTAAAAATCTTTGCTCGTCTTGCGGAACACTCGTAAACCGCGTTACTCGTAATCCGAGGTTCCACTGTATTAGTTATTTTAATTTATTGCTTTCTGTCATTCTACTTGTTTTTAACAGTGTCTAAACTCTAAACAGCTTTTAAGCGTTCTAAAACACCATTTATTTACCATATTTATTGTAACACAAAAAGTCAAGTGCAATAAATGTGCTGGGTGAAAAGAAAATGTGTGACAGAACCGTGATCTCAATTGTCATGAAGAAAAATCACGGTTCAGATTTTAGCAAGAATCTTGCAGCCCTAAAAGGTACTATTAAAACATGTTTAATGTTAAAATATTTCAGTTCCTTTTAGGTTGTTCCTCTCCACATCTTTAAGAGACTTTCTCCTTACCCAGAGATGGTGATTTCCTCAGAGAAGCCAAAATCAAGTAAGAACACTTCCAGGCGCGCCACGTCGGTTGCGGAGCACCGACTCACACACTCCACACAGCCCTTCTGGAACAACTCGCGCACCACTGCTCTACACCAGACCTCATTCTCCCTCTTTACAAGCACCAGTGCTCCTTCGTGCACATAAACACACACAGGGAACATTTCAACTTAATGACTTATATAATTAAATTACATTAAATTAATACATTAATACATCAATTAAAGGACTTAAGGTTTAACCTTGACATTGACATTAAACCTGACATTAAACCTTGAAGTGAAGTAAACCTTGACATTAAATCCTCATGACAGTGAATACAGAGTAACTGGGGTTGAATTTTGGAGAAAACTAGATTTCTAAAAAGGGAATTAATAAAGTGAAACTAGACACTGACAGGTTCTACTTGTAAGCCTCAAGCACCCTTAAAATATACTTTAAATAAACAAAGAAATGCCCTGAAAACCAACAACTGCAGACATTTGACCTAGCTGTGACTTGTTTGGGTCGATTCCTAAAAACTAAGAAATTGGTCAGCTTGGTAAACTTACAAATCCTAAACAAACCAAAAACAAGCACTCTGTGTTTTTTTTTTTTTTTCTCCCCGATTTTATCGCTAATCTAGTCGTATCCAATTCCTTCCCGTCACTAGGGGGGCTCCCACGTTAAGGCTACTTACTACCATTCAGCCAGGAGGGCCTAGGGTTGTCACGTGTTTCCTCCGAACCACGTGACACCAGCCGACCTCTTTTTTTTTTCGAACTGCTCGCCCACACACCATTGGGGGCGTCGTAACATACTCGGAGGACAGCGCTATCCGCTCCCCCCGCGTGCACGAGCTCACAGATGCCCCAAATGGCGTAGAGCCGTGATTAATGTGGGAGAACTAAGTACCTCTCATCCCTCCCCGCTGAGAGAGCTCGGCCAATTTTAGCTCTCTCGAGATCTCCAGCTGTGAGAGGTTACAGCATCATCCGGGAACCAAACCGGATGATAGGGCGAGCACTTTACCACCGCGCCACTCGGAGGCCCTACTCTGTGTGTTTTGGTTGCTAAAGAGTGCTCACTTTGATGCCGCCACACAAAAAAATTATTCCCAGACTGAAAACTCTTATAATTCCACGTAATCTTTGTCGTACTGTGATTGTCCATGTTGTTTTTTACATTCTGACTTTAAAAGCACAACTCGATGAAATAAGACCATCTGATGATAGCGTGAATGCAGTTGCTCTGACGACAGCAGGCAGCATTACCTCGCTAAGCTAAGTACGCATAAATGAAAACGTCCTCATGAATAAAAAGACCATACTATCACATCTATCTATAAATATACAGATAGATATGTTTAGCTAGTATGTTTCATGTCTTTGAGTGATGTTTGACGGGTTTATTATAATCTAGGAAATGTAATCAACGTATACAATCCCGTACTATAGATAAAGGTCCATCAAGATATGGAGGGACACGCGCGGCAACACAATTTATTTGTAAGTGACTGGGTTAAGATAAACAGCCAGTGACGGAGAGTGTGTGAACAAGCCAAGCCTCAGAGCTCTGGTATGGATGCATAACCAGTTTTAATCAGGAAGAAAAAAAAGAGTCAGGAACATGGTGCTCTTACCAGTCTTGATTTCGTCATTTACAGTGAAGTGGCTGCGTTCTCTAGCGCAGATGCTGTTAATCTTTTTGGCCAACAAGATGCCTGACTTCTGCTCCATCACATAGCATACGTAGAAATGTGTTGGGTTGATTATGTGAATCACTGAAACCCACACCTTCGCTGCTGAAAATCACAAAATAAATACATTTTCAGTTCTAAAAATCAAAGACTAAGGACTCTCAAAAAAAAAAAAAAAAAAAAAGTAAAAGAAAAACACTTATCCACCGTTCCTCTCAGGCCGTGCCTTGCGATTCCTCCTCTGTCTCTCTGGATGTCTGGGCTCCTGAGCTGAAGGAGCAGAAAGCAGTGATTAAAAGTAGTTATTGTAAAATAAAGTAGTTATTGTAAAATAAAAATGTCTCATACATACCCATTACGTATGTCTCTCCCTCACCAGCAACCGTTTCCTCAATGATCTCCTCTATAATAACATCAGGGCTTGAAGCATACCTTTGAAGCATGCGTTTGGGGGATACAAAGTGAGGATGAACGGAAACTCGAGGTCTGTGTCTGCCTCTGCCCCGTTCGCCTGAACCTACTCCCCTCACAGGGTGCTTGACATGCTCTGTGACAGGAGGGGTGGGTACCTCCTCACACACACTGACACGAGAAAAACAACCAGAACTGCCAAGTCACATCAATTTAGTACACAATCATTTCCCTGCCGGTTTTCTAGATTTTTATTCATTTAAGACAGAAACCGCTTGGTTATAATGAAGAAAACACTTAAAACACATTGGTTGGAGAATTACTGCAAACTCAATCGTGTTGACATGACACTAAATGGGTCAAATTTGGCATATTATGGATGGGAATGCAAAAATGCACATGCTAATGTTGGAGCAGAGACATTTATTTTACATGCAGTACCTTCCCTGAATACAGGTAGTCCCCGACTTACGAACATTCGAGACTTACGAACAATCATGGAAGTAGCTCACGTGTATTGTAAAAAAAAAAAGAAAAGAAAAAATAGACACTGCAGGCTATTGTATACAATATTTTCAGTGTCTAAGTGAATTTATACAATTTCCAAAGTCCGGTACATTGTGGAGGTGCGGGAGAAATGAGCCGGCCTCACCGGTTTCAATGAATTAGTCCGGGAGCACGATAATAGAAACTGGCTGTCTTGTAAAGCTGTCCTGATGGTGAATAACTTTAATTTAGGAAAGTCCAATAAAGTGGAAAACAGCTCTGTGTCAAAATTGCGCCAAGGATTCCCCTCACGATTTAACGGCGCAGAAACAACATGACAACACTTCCGTTCATAAGTCGGCGACAACCTATATTCCAATGCATTCTATGGATAACAAAAAATATTAGGTAAAAAAAAAAATTAAGCATTTTCTTACAGGTTACAATCACCATCTGTGATCTCCAGGCAGTTTTTTACTTGTTCCACGTTGAGAATACATCTATACCAAAATAATACGATGAATTAAATGTCTACAGAAAATGTAGAAAAAGCATATTACACAATAACACTGATAGCAAGACGTACCGAAGGTCTGAACGCAGATTGAGGCAGCTCATATCGAACGATTCGATCTCGGGAGGACTCTGCAGAGTCTCTAGAATCTGAATAGATTAATTTATAACGCAAAAATAAATCAATCATGATATTACAAATTAAATATGAAAGTGCACACACTCACTGATCTTTATTAGCCTGTACCTACTCCTTCATACAATCGTCTAAACAGCCAATCGTCTGGCACCAGTGCAACGCACAACATCATGCAGAAACTGGGCAAGATCTCTGTGATTTTGACCACGGCATGGTTGTTGGTGCCAGACGGGCTGGTTTGAGTATTTCCATTACTGCTGATCTTCTATGTTGTTAATAAGACAATGGACAATGGCTTCTCTTGGTTCAAGCTGACAGAAAGGCTAAAGTAACTCAATCACATCACAAATGCAATTGGTCATGGGTGCCCAGTGGATTGAGTGCAATCCCTCTGCAGGGATTCACCTGGCATGTGAACGAAGGCATCCTAAACTTGAGCAGACAAACATGTCCGAGTCATGGAGGCTTGCAGATCTGCTGCTAATGTCTTGCTGTCAGATACCACTGCACACCTTCAGAAGAATTGTTGCAGATGTAGCTTTAGTTACATATTTTATACCTTGTCCAGACGGCAGTACGTCTCCAGCATCGGGACCTGGCGAACATGTCGTGCTTTAAGGATGGCTGCGCGCAGGTCTCCCTCTCTCGCCTCCAGTTTCTGACACTCCTCCATCCCGGCTACAAAGAGCTTCTCCAGACTCAGTTCAGATACCAGCACACTACGTCTGCACACATCATAAACGACATGCGCTCTAACATGGCACCAATTCACTCCCAACGCTCACTGAGTTCAAGTGTGTTAAATAATTGTTAAAACTTAAAGAAAAGCCATTGAATTTTCCACTGAAAGTTCTTGACGGAGTCCGGTTCCTCCAAACTTCTGACTGGTACTCTGTGTGCGTTTCTGCGTATACACGCACACATACTAATATGTATGTAAGTAATATGGCTATGTATAAAATAATGAAGCCCAAGTAGAACAATGGTATATATTTCACACTATTACAGGTAAACTTTGCATTAATCCATTAATGCATGCTGAACTATGGGAAGAGATCCGTACAAATCAAGTACAGTATTACTCATTATTACTGTTTAGTTTGTTTCTTGTTGCTTTGACTTCCATCATTTGTCTAATTCACTACTGTGTAATTCACTACTGATTGGCGGCACGGTGGTGTAGTGGTTAGCACTGGCGCCTTCCACCTCAAGGGTCTGGAGCTACCCAACCTAGCTTTCCCTTTGTCATTCAGTGATATGGTAAAGTTGATACGAAACATTTGTTGTGACAAAGACCATTTTTTTTTCTTTCAAAAATTCTATCCATCAGTGTCTAAAGCACCTTGTTTGCATTATGATGGTCGCCTTCTCGATGCAGATGTCAATTTCGTTTAGGATCCGATTCTTCTCTTTCTGCATTTGAGACTCAATGCCTGAAACCAGAGTCTTGAAGAAAGAAAAAAAAAAAAAAAAAGACATCTAAATCATTGGATGGATCACCACTAGCAGAGAAACTAAGGGCTGCTAACAGTATGTACACTGCACCTGGCGCAGGTTTTCCAGGGTATTAAGTTTTTCTGTCGCTTTAGAGAGGGCGTCGTCTAGAATCTTCCCCAAATCTTGATCCTGCATGACATTTATTTAGTTACTTACACTGATGATGATTAAATAAAGCATGTTTGTTTTTACATTTAAACCAATTAACACAAGTTCAACTTTTTATTATATATATAAAAAAATTTTTTTTTTTTTTTTTTTTTTTTTTAATTAATTTTTTTACAACAAACAGTCAATCACACGTACCTCTTCAAAAATCTTCTGGGTAGACGGAGATGACGCTGGACTCTTTGATCTGCGACCTGTCTGTCTGACTCTCCTGTGGAGAGCCCTTTTATTCATGAATTAATACAGTACATGCGCAAACACAGACAGAACAACACAGCAAATCTGAACACACCAATTTACTTACAGCATTGTTATTATGGTAATGTACAAGAAATTATATTTTAGCTTATTTTAGGAATCACCTCTTCTTGGAGTTGATCTTGGCTGTGTAGATAAGGCCAATAATTCTGCTGTCCACCTGCAATCCATCCACTCCTTCCTCACCGAGTTCAGTGCTCATCTACAGAAAATGTTCAGTGTTCTAACTTTGGTCTGAACATACGTACATCATGAAACTGACCCTCACACATACAAACAACATCACATACAGTCACATACAGAAGCATGGACAATCTGTGTTTTACAGTGACATTCATACCCCTAGAACTTTTCCACATTTTGTCATGTTACAACCACAAAATATTAATGTATTTTATTGGAAATTTATGTGATAGACACAAAGTTGCACATAATTGTGAAGTGGAAGGAAAATTACATTCAAATTTTTATACAAATAAAAATCTGAAAAGTGTGGCGCTAATTCGTATTCAGCCCCCTTTACTCTGATACGCCTAACTAACAACCAGTGGAACCAATTGCCTTCAGAAGTCACTTGATTAGTAAATAGACTCCACCTGTGTGTAATTTAATCTCAGATGTTAGAGACCATTAGTAAACGAACACCTTCACGAAGCCCAAGGAACACACCAGACAGGTCAGGGATAAAATTTTATGTAGATTTACGTTGTAAAAAATATATATATATATCCCAAGCATTGAACATCTCACGGAGCACTGTTCAATCCATCACCTGAAAATGGAAAGCGTATGCAAACCAACCAAATTGAACTTTTTGGTCTAAATGCATAATGCTGTGTGGCGCGATAACATGGTGGTGGCGGCATCATGTTGTGGTGATGCTTTTCTTCAGCAGGGGCAGGGAAGATGGTCAGAGTTGATGGAAGATGGATGGAGCCAAAATTAGGGCAATCTTAGAAGAAAACCTGTTAAAAGTCTGCAAAAGAATTGAGACTGGGGTGGAGGTTCCTCTTCCAGCAAGACAACAACCCTAAACATACAGCCAGAGCTACAATAGAATGGTGTAGATCAAAGCATATTCATATGTTAGAACTGCCCAGTCAAAGTCCCGACTTAAATTCAATTGAGAATCTGTGGCAAGACTTAAAAATTGCTGTTCACAGACGCTCTCCATCCAATCTCAGCTTGAGCTATTTTGCAAAGAAAAATGGTCTAAGCTGGTAGAGAGACTCGCAGCAGTAATTGCAGTGAAAGTTGGTTCAACCTGGACATACTGACTCAGGGAGGCTGAATACGAGTGCACACACACTAGTCCATGCCACAGTTTTCAGATATTTATTTGTTAAATTTTTTTAAAACCATTTATAATTTTTCATTCACTTCACAATTATTTGCCACTTTGTGTTGATCCAACACATAAAATCCTAATAAAACACATTTACGTTTGTGGTTGTAATTTGAGATGCTCATACTGACATAAAAAAAAAATTAAAACATAAATCATACTATACATAGGTCACTGTAGTGTGAACACAGATTATTAAAAGAGTTCAAAGATGGAGTCTGAAGAAAAGAAAAACTTTGATTTCCCAAATCCAACTAGAATGCTGGTTACTAGAGGGGGAGAATGGTAGGGGGAATTGGGGGTAGGGGAAAAAAGAGGAAGAAAATAAAAATAAACGTTCAGTTATCAACTACGATCCGTTTGTGTGGCGACTTATAGTATCTCCACACTCACTTCAAAATATATATTTACATTTTTTAAATATATTTTTACTTTATAATGGAAATTAACCAATCGATTGGCCAGCGAGCAAATTTGGCTGCTTCCAAGTTTGACTGGCCATGATGGGGTGATCAGCCTCAGGTATAAATGATTCTGTAGTGAGCGCAGAAGCTTCAGAGTGGTGCAACAGAAATGCATTTTTATGACATTATCAAAAACCACATGCATTAGAAGCCTCTTTTTTCCCTCCAAACTCTGTAAGCAAATTAGTCTCAAACTGATGTTATAAGGAATGAGCTACATTTAATTAATAAATAAATAATCCGGGGAAAATTAAATATCAAATCATATTTATAGAATCACCATTTTAATCAAAACGGCACCAAGGTATAGTGAAAATATTGTGTCAGGTGGCGATTCCCATCTCTACTGATAACAATGATGATAAATTTAATCATTTGTTCTACACATTTGTTCTACCATTTGTTCTTGAACCTGTTTACTGTCACAGGTTCAAGACAGTAAAAAGAATCTCAGGCAGAAAATAAATAAATCGTAGCTACCCTTGAGACACCTGACAAACACGAGAAAATATTCTTTTAATTTTATTTGTTCTTACTCTGAAGAAAAATGCACAGTCTAAAATTGTGAACAAATAGGTTCATGACATCATCCGATGACCAGGATGTGATGTTCATGCTTTAGCTACTTTCCCTCGAATAAAAGTTGGCAAAGCTGGTTGACAGTTCAGCAGTTAAGTCTGGAGGGACACAGGAGTTGTAGACAGAGCTCACCGTGCACTCTGGACAACTGATGGAGGACACGGAGCTGTTTAAGTCCTGAGGACACTCCAGAGAGCGGAGGCACTCCGAGCAGAAGATGTGACCGCAGAAGAGCACATGGGGCATCCTCCCCACAAGCTCATCCTCTATAGCAATAAAACAAAAACAACGAAAATTGTTAATTAACTTATAAAGTTCTTAATTAACGTATAAAACCATCACATGATGGCAATTTCCACACTTTGTCCATCTTGTTCCATCAAAACATTCTGCACCACTAATCTGGCACAAATCTCAACTCAACTATGCATCATGTGAGACCAGGTTTGAACTCAAAAAGCAAAAAGATCAAAAAGCAAACAATAAAACAACTTAAAATTATCATTGAATTGCAAGTGGTACATGTTCATTAAAACGGTAAAAAATTAAGCTTGTTTGTAAATATGTACATAAGAATCCTTAAAGCAGCAGTCCATCTCCAATGGCTGATCAGGAATAAAGTGCAGATTGCTAGTATTGACTTTTTGTATAAATCATAAGCTAATCCAGGACACTTACAAGAGCAAAAGTTGTCTATTTCTCTACATAATCCCATTACACATCCCAACCTTAATCCCAGGTTCACAACAACGGATTGAAAATTTACATTTAGGAATTTGGCAGATGCACTTACCTAGAGCGGATGACAAACGTGCTTTGAAATTTCTGTCATTAGACAGATCCTTACACTGGTTACTAGGTTACCAATTAGAAGTACTATCAGCAAAACACAGTTGGGCAGTTTTTTTCACAGGTTGGATTAACCTAAATACCTAATAAGCAGATAGATCTTTAATTTTCGCTTTGAGATTGTTAGTGACTCAGCTTCTAGAGGAAGTTCATTCCACCACCTACTGTAGGTGTCAGGACAGAGAAGAGTCTAGATGAACGTCTTCCTCGAGACAGTTGGACCTGCCGAGCAGTGCTGGGGGATCGGAGAGAACGTGGTGCGGTGCTGGGCGTGATCAGACATGAGAGGTCAGTGGTTGCCGGGCTTTTCAGCTTTGTAGGCAAGCATCAGGGTTTTGAATTTACAAGTACAGCTACAGGAAGCCAGTGCAGAGAGCGGAGAAGTGGGGCGGTGTGGGAGAATTTGGGAAGGCTGAAAACAAGCTGCATTCTGGATCATCTGCATCGCTAGGCCATTTTTAGGGGGGCTTTAGCCCCGCTAACATTTGTACTCAGCCCCCCTAAAAATTCTCCAAAAACGTCACACAAATTGCTGGTTGCCCATCGTCCCCTTTAAATTTGATATGAAAGTGTTGGCAGACTTCGGCTCCGCCCCGTCTTTTAGCGCGGTCTTCAATTCACCATCACAGAGGGAGGATTAAGGCAAGGTGTGTGTTTTTCGATAAATTGTTATATCTGCATCAGCGTAGTCCTTTCTCATAAATACAGTTTACAAAATGTCATGAGGGATTAATCAGTTATATCTTCGCTCACATGTTCACGGCGAGATTTTGGCGCTGTGAGTACGTTTCCATCTTTCCGCGCGAAAAATTAAACATGTCTAATTTTTTTGACGGTCCTCGCGGAAGTTTGCGGACCATGCAGAACTTCGCGGGACGTCGGCGGGCAATCGCGGCAGCTCACGGAGCCCGTTTTCAAAAAATGTTAGACCAATTAGGTGAAATTGAATAATTTCCCACGGCACACCTGACTATCTCTCACGGCACACTAGTGTACCGCGGCACAGTGGTTGAAAAACACTGGCATAGATGATGTATGGTGGACAGAGGCAGACCTGGCAGGAGTGAAGTGCAGTAGTCCAGTCTTGAGTCATTATTTTTGAACGAGTCTTTAACGAGACTTAAAAGAACGGGTAGTCTCGGAGAGTGATTCGTTCATTTTCTACTGTGCAAAGCATCGCAAACCCTCCGTAGGTTATGTATAGGAAACAGAATTGAATAGTTTCCTCTCGACTCTTGGTCTGAATCGTTGATTCTTTTGTCACGTGACTCCCATAGACTGCACACTGCGCGTGCAGTACACAGGAAACAGAATTTAACGGTTCTCAACGAGTCTTCTAGTCCGAGTCGTTTGTTCTTTTTGTCACGTGACTCCCATAGACGCTATGAAGTGCGGTACACAGGAAGCAGAATTGAACGGCTCTTCTAAATAAGTCTTCTACTCCTATATATGGGAGTCAGGTGACAAATGAACGAACGACTGTTGGGGGTCAGTTTATTGAAAATGTTAACATTTTATTTTATTTCTGAACAAAAGAACGAAATGCCTAAATGCCTCAAAAAAAGATTCGTTCATTTTGATGAACGAGATTCAAAGAACCGAGTCACCAAAATGATTCAAACGTCCCATCACTAACAAGCACCTGAGGGGAATGTGTGGAGAGAAATGGACGAATTCTTCTTATGTTGTAAAGAATAAAGCAACAAGAGCGAATAAAGTTAGCACTAACAGTTGAAATATGAAATCTGAGTGACATTTTTGAAACAGGAAAATTAAGAACAATGGTGAACATGGGTCACTTACTCCTAATTATATTTTAAATAAACAAGTTTATTCAGTGCTCTTACTGAATAAATGTCCTGTTTTAAACATTGCGGGTGTTTAAATGATGAAATCGCACTAAGTTTAGCATAATTAATACTAATCACTTGTCCTAATTGGAGCAACACAACGACTCTGCGCGCACGTGCTTTCAGCAGCGCCATGTTGCGCGAGACTCTGCGGTTATTTCTGTGCGTCATTTTCCAAAAAATGCTTCAACTTGCAATACAGAGAGAACCAAAAACTACAAGTAAATAAACAAATAACTGCAGAAAAAAATAATAAAAACCACTAGTGCCCAAAACTATCAATTTAAACTCGTTCGTTTCATTTGTGTGAAAATTAAAAGCTTTAATTAAGGTTTAATTAGCCAGCCAATTAAACTCGAGCTTTAAAACATTCAAGTTTAACTGTTCAAACCTCAACAACTAGAGAAATTACTAAAATATATTACCAGACACAGTGTAAGGTAAGCCACAATGATTGCACGTCACAGCAGGCTCCATCGCGATGTTTTTCCTCAATAAACCACACTTAATAAAACTCCGCTCCACTTCAACGAATCAGTGGCTCTTTTCAGGGAGTCGGTTCATTTGATTCAGTTCTTCAATAAGAGTCGATTCCTCCGGCTCCAGTGCGGATAACTCAAGTATATCAGACGTTTACAGTATATCAGAAATATACCACATCATATCATAATACTTCATATTGTTTAATGTTTTAATGGACATACGTCAATATGATTTATATGTTTATTTATTTATTTTTTAAGTTTAATTTGTTTAATTTAGACCTGAAAAAAACTGACACCAAATTACACAAGATGCATACTGATAACTGACAGGTAACTGTTAATCTTAGTTAGGTGCAACTTTTATTTAATGCATTGAGACTAACACTAATATTTCTGATTAAGTATAAAAAAGCAGTACCTTTACCTCCAATTTTTGGTTTACTATTTGATATTCAATATCATTTACATCCACAGCAATATCTTTTATTCGTATTTGATTCTTATCTTATTTTTATTTTATTTTATACTTTCATAGTAGTAGATTTCTATGTACTTCTCGCTTGTACAGTTCTTGGTTGTGCACATCACAATAAATGTTTTAAATCTTGAATGCTGACAAAAATGCATTGACATTAACACCCAATATTTACAAAAAAATTTTTTTTTTTTTTTAAATTTTTTTTTTTTTATAAATTTAGTCCTGTCCAATTCTTTTTCCCAGATTTTCTCCCCAATCTAGTCGTGTCCAATTCCCTCCCGTCACTA
>JAQMYL010000035.1:7036887-7047290 GCA_030014365.1 Clarias pachynema
AAAATGGGGAAAAAATCCCCCCCCCCCCCCCCCCCAAAAAAAATATCCATTTTCTCCCTCTCTGTTTTTATGTGTGTGCGCGCGCATAATTTGACACCGTGCCCCAAACCCCTCCTCCACCCCCTCTCGGCTTCACACACACAAACACACACACACACACACTCTCTGCTCTACACAGAAACTCTGCTCTGTCGCGATTTTTTTCAAAGGTAAAGTGCAGGTTCATTTGTTTTGGTTTTACTTTACAGCCGTGATTCCGTTAGTATGCGCTCGTTAGTAGATGTTAGTAGATGTTCCTTGCTAATTTTTCAGACAAAAAAAGTCTTTCCGTTAATGTGTGTGTGTTTGTGTGAAATTCAAATAAGAGAGGCGAAGGGTTTACTGTGTAAGATGAGAAGAGGGAGAGGGGAGGGTCTGATTCCTCCTCTCCACTTACTTTAGATTTACACACATACACAAACACACACACACACATACACATAACACGTAATACACATAACATAATTACCACAAAGAGGCTGTAAAACTGGGTGATTTTTATGGTATGCCTTAATGCATCTCTTCAAGTTTGTGGTGTTTTTTCCAGCGATTGTGTGCCCACCCTGTTTCCCCTCCGATATTGCTACACATCTGCTTTTTTTCTCTGGTTCAATATGAAGAAAATGGGCCCAAATATCGTCTCTTCTCATTGATATTCGTGACGAGCATCGTCTTAGGAAATTCTTGCATCGGGTCTGTGTGCATGGAGTTTGCATGTTCTCCCTGTGCTTAGTGGGTTTCCTCCGGGTTCTCCGGTTTCCTCCCACAGTCACTGTCCAAAGACATGCAGCTTAGACCCAGATTGCACATAGTTCTTAGATTGGAGTTAATTGACATTGATACTGTATCTTTAGATAATGTAAATGTTAACTTTACAGTTTTATGTTATAATAAATGTAATAAGAAATAAAATCAACCTTGAAAAAATCATTAGTTAATCTCAAAATTCAACAGATTGCAAATATATGTATGACCGTGCTTTACTCTTAATGCCATTGATTAGTTAGTCTTTTGAAGCTTCCTGCTATCTTCCAGCAGGGTTACTTGTTATTTAATAATCGTTATGCAAAAAAAAAAAAGAGATGTTTAAATTTTGTCACCAATGTTTAAAATTTAGAACAAAATGTTCTTTTGTGCTTTTCAGCATTAAATAATTTGCTGCATAAGTCCTGTTGGCAGTGTGTGTGTGATCAGTTTTTTAACAGACAGGAAAACACTTCTTTATCGAGTAAAAAAATTTCCGGTTTGACTGAATGTCTTTTTTTTTTCTCACACACAGGTATGGAGACGCAGTAAGCAAATACGAGTCGGTTATGAAGACGGAACCGAATGTGCTCCATTACACTGTTCATGCCAGGGAGCGCATATGCCACTGTCTTTCTAAGGTGAGAACTTCTCTTCCCTCACTGACCACCAGGTGGCGCTGATAGCTGTTCATTCTGATCTCTGCTTTGCTGCAGACGATTTCCCTGTCCTATTGAATTTGCAGTACATTAATGTAATAATCTCACCCTTTGGTTTGATTTGGCCACAGGATCAGCAAGGTGCTAAAGCAATCCCAGTGTGCAGCGAAGTCCTGAACTCAGACCCACAAAATGTGAACGCTCTGAAAGACAGGGCAGAGGCCTACCTCCAAGATGAGCAATATGAAAACGGTAAATTTATGTGGCACTAATCACGGGTTTCATTTCAAAATGTTATCTCCACATACTGTGCTGTGAGTATATTTGATTAGATTATTATGAGTTAAGATTGTCACTATTCGATTAAATTATTAGATTTATTTAATGAATCATTCAATTTAAAGTTAAGCAGCAAACCGTACAGTCGATTTAACAAGTGAAGGATGTGCTTGATCCTTATTGTGGATGTAATTGTGGAAATCGGCTTATATTCCATTTGACGTAAGTTTCCAAGTAGAAATTCCAAATTCTTACATCATCATAGGTCATCATAGGATCGCATCAAAAATTGTGTGCTCATGTTCCAAAAAAGAAAAGAAAAAAAGTTTGCTGGAGTAGATACCAATATTGATGTTACTAACTGGTTAAAACTCTGCTTACAGAATTTCATGTCATTTCATTACATTGGTTTGAAAAAACCTTTCTGATTTTTTACATTTATTTTGCATATTTGTTACACTTAATTGATTCAGATCATCAACACATTTTAATCATCACCCGGGTACAGTAAATACAAAATGCAGTTTTGAAATAATGATTTCATTTATTAAGGGGAAAAAAGCTGTCCAAATCTACTTGGCCCTATGTGAAAAAGTAATTGCCCCTAAATCTAATAATTCCACCATTGGTGTTTGCGATAACAGTCAATAAGTCTTTCACAGCCATTCATAGGTGGACCAACTGGTGTGTTATCCAATCGTTGTCCAACCCAAGTGCACTTGAACCAGACATTCTCCTTCAGGCAGAGCACAGAATCCCATCAATTTGGCAAACTTGCATCATCCAATTATTGAAGCTGCAAAGCAACCCCAGATCATTACACTACCACCACCATGTTTTTATGAAACGCTGTGTTTTATGCCAGATGTACATTCTAAAAAGTTCTACTCTTTCTCTTATCAGTCAACAGAATATGTCTTGAAACTCTCCCCATAGATGCCATTTTCGCCCAGTCTCTTTCTCACTGTTGAATCATGAACTCTGAACTTAGCAGAGGGGAGTGAGGCCTGCAGTTCTTTAGATCTTGTCCTGGATGCTTTTATGAGCTCCTGGATGTGTTGTGGTTGTGCTCTGGTAACTTTGGTAATTTTGTAGTCCAGCTGTTCCAACAGGTTCACCACTGTTCCAAGTTTTCATTGTTTGTGGATCTTTCAGCATGCTTCACTTCGTCAGACAAAGTTGCGTGATTTCTTGATTCAACAAGTTTGGCAGTAATCAGGCCTGGGAAAACGTGGCAAGTGTAATTTAACTCAGCTTTTCAAAAATCAGTTTATTCATGATTTAGCAAGGGGGGCAATTATTTTTTTCACTTAGGGCTAGATATATTCGGACAGCTTTTTTTATCCCTTAAAACTGCATTCTGTATTTACTTGTTATCTTTGTGTAATATTAAAATTAATTTGATGATGTGAGTCATTTAAGTGTGACAAACACGAAAAAAAAATCATGACGGGACAAATACTTGACAAACATCTAGCTCGTCAAATAATGATGCTTATCGCAGAGAAACATGTATGTACTTTACAGACACCTTTTTAATTTGCATTTGTTTTGACCCTGATCTCCCTTAGTCTAGTTTCTAATCAATCACAGCTTCATGTCATGCCTTGATTAGTTGAATCCCCTGCCTTAAATTAGACCTCCAAATGATCCCTTGGATCAGACCTGCTTTATAGAATGATTTCCTAACCGTCTCGCATCTTATGCAGCCATTAAGGACTTTGAGAGTGCAAAGGAGTTCAGCGAGAATGACCGTCAGATAAAGGAAGGTCTGGAGAGAGCACAGCGCCTACTCAAGCAGTCCCAGAAGAAAGACTACTACAAGATCCTTGGAGTCAAGAGGTGAAATCCTTAATCAGATAACCTGTGAAGGTTCATATTGATGTGTGTGTCGCGTTAAATGTGAGTTCTAAATGGCTGGGCTTGTGTGAGTACTAGGACAGCACAGAAGAAGGAGATCATTAAAGCCTACAGGAAGCTGGCACAGCAGTGGCACCCGGACAACTTCCAGGATCCCGAAGAGAAGAAAAAGGCTGAGAAGAAGTTCATAGACATCGCACAGGCCAAGGAAGTGCTCACTGATCCAGGTAAGCCCTCAGACATAACAGAATATCCCTGCTTTTGTCTGCTGATTAAAAAAAATAAAAAATCTCAAGCAGGTTTATCTTCATGGGCATGACTGACTATTTTGATGTTGTTTTTAATGTGTCGTGCTTAAACATAGTATCCAGCAAGTACCTTAAAGTTGGGTGGCCATTGTAAAATACTTGTATTGATGCCAGCATAGTTTTTGATGCCAGGGTCGAGAGTTTGATTTTACCGCCCAGGGACGGAGTTTGCATGTTCTGTGTGCTGTGTTTGGTGGGTTTCCTCCAGGTGCTCTGTTTTCCTCATGCAAATGAGCCCAATTGATGTTCCTAAATTGCGTGTACTCTTTGTGTGCCCTGAATTGGACTGGCATGCCGTTCAGGGTAAACCCCACCTCGTGCCCAAAGGCTCCTGGGATAGGCTTCAGGCCTCCTGTACAGGATAAACTGATTTAATTAATAAAAATAAAAAAACACACTTCTAATAAAATGACATTTTATATCCTCAAAACTATTACAGTTTAATTTTCATTTGGAGTATTTATGCTGGTTGTAACTAGGTTGTTTTTGAAATACAGACATTGGGACAATTTTGGTTATGTAGACAAATGAACTTTGCCACCAAATATTTTTGCTGAGTGAATCAGGACCAGATCAGACTGGAATTCAGATCAAACCAACAAATTATGGTCGCTAGTTAGTGATTGGAGATAGGAATTTTTGACCGTTCTTCCAGAAACGCTTTTGTGAGGTCAGACACTGATGTTGGACGCGAAGGCCTGGCTCGCCATCTCCACTCTAATTCATCCCAAAGGTGTTCTATCGTATTGAGGTCAGGACTCAGGACTCTGTGCAGGCCTGATAGAACACCTTTGAAGCAGTGAGCCAGGCCTTCTCATCCAACATCAGTGTCTGACCTCACAAATGCACTTCTAGAAGAATGGTCAAAAATTCCCATAAACACACTCCTAAACCTTGTGGAAAGCCTTCCCAGAAGGGTTGAAGCTATTATAGCTGCAAAGGGGGCGGGGCCAACATCATATTAAACCCTATGGATTAGGAGTTGGGTGTTACTCAAGTTCATTTGCATGTGAAGGCAGGCGAGTGAATATTTTTGGCAAGAATCTTTACTGTGCTTGAAGGTAAATAGGTACAGCTTCACTCATGAGGAATTTTATCACAAGTCCTGGTTTGACTTGAACGCCCCTCGTCCCATAATGGCTTGGATTTGAATATAGAAACTGTGCAATCATTTGCAATCCCCATTAATGTGTGAGGCATGTACATTAATCATGTAAAGATGCATGAATTTCCTGTTACTGTGGATAGAGCATGACTATCTTACTAACGGTGTTTTGTTTTCCCCAGGCTGGCACCTGGTCTATGGTCTGGAGTAACAGCATCATTTATAATTAACCATTAACATAAGTGAATGTGTCTCTCACATGCTTTAGTCAAAAGATCGATTTGACACCTTCTCTTCTCCTGTGCTCTTCTGCAGAAATGAGGAGTTCGTTTGACCAGGGTGAAGACCCCCTGGACCCTGAGACCAAGCAAGGAGGAGGCCATCACCACTTCCATGGGGCTTGGGAGAACTTCCAGGGCTTTAACCCTTTCGGCTCAGGACCGTTCAACTTTAAATTCAACTTTAACTGAAGTCATCCAGGAGCTCGGATCAGCCTGAGAAGTGAATGCGTTGAGCTTTATTGACATAAGCTGCCATAGATACAGTATGACTACACAGGCTGCCGTGGCATTCAGACACATCCCATGCTGTTGATTATTCTCCGACTTGATAAGCAAACCAAAAATACGAAGCAATTTTTTTTTTCCCCTTCAGGGAACTTCAGCGTATATTGGGTTCACACCCAAGCAACCAAACAATCCTAAGACTATTATGTACATAGGAGACTGCACTATTTTTCTATAAATTAAATATTGATGCATTGTAAATACAAAAATAAAAGATGTCATTGCTTATTTAATTAACAAGAAACTGTTCTAGTGTCGAAATCACTATCACCTTGGTTTAATCTTTAAATTAAATTCAGGTAGCGGTCAACACTGTGGCCTCGCACCTCCAGGGTCCGGGTTCAGTTCCTACCACTTGTTTCTACCGTGCTTGGTGGGTTTCCTCCGGGGACACTGGTTTCCTCCCACAGTTCAAAGACATGCAGATAGGTTCATTGGCGTTCCCAAATTGCCCAGTGTGTGTATGTTAAAAACTCGTTCGAAAACCACGTTTTGTTCTTACTGTACTGAATGTACGTGGTTAGACTAGAATTTCCAGGATGTTGGCTGGGACGACGTAGACCTCATGAATGTCCTACATGAAGTCTAGATCTCACTCCATGTGACTGAGGCTACCCAATGGAGAAAGTGTACAGGACAAAGCCTCGCACACTGGAGGACTTGTAGGCACGGATTCAAGAAGTTCTCAGCAATATCCCAAACGACATCTGTCAGAAGATTGATTGATGCCACTGTGCCTATGCTGAAATTTAAAGATTAGCTTTAATTACCCTATGTAATAAAGTACATGTACAATTTGTTTTAAATTGGTGTTAGAAATATGGATTTTTTACTACCAATTCTTAATGCCTAGTTACTTCTGTCACTACAAATCTGTAGGTTTCACGGCTTTCTAGATTACATTTTAATGCATAGTGAAATAAAGCATCTAAGGGTAAGAAATGCAAAAAAAAAAAGGTAGATTGTACTGTACCTGCCCAAGAACTATCACTTGTTGAGCTGCTTAATAAAGATGTATACAGTAGATATTTACACAGATTAAAACCAATGACAAGTCAAGTTATCAGCATTGATTATCTTATTACAGTGGCACCTGATCAAAGGGTGGGATGTAAAAGACAGTCATTTCTCAATGTTGAAGTATTGGAAGCAGGAAAAATGCACTGTGATTTTTATTTTTTTAAATGCCGAATTTTGATGGTTGAATGACGTGGACAGAGCGTCTCCAAAATGGTAGGTTTGTACATCGATAAAGTGGTCCAACCAGTCTTTCAATTTTATGATGTCATGGGCTGCCAAGCCTAATCCCGCCAAGACTAATAGTTTGGTCCAATCCCACAGAAAAGCTACTGTAGGGCAAGTTGTTGAAAAGCCAGTGTGATGCTCTGTGGATGAGATGACCTGGGAAACCTTGGTGTTACTTTGATACCAAGTACACCCATTCGTGGCAACTGTATGGCAGTGCACTCTTTCAGCAACATAATGCCACGCTGCCAAAAATGTCTACATACAAAAAAGGTTTAAGGAATATGGATTAATGACTTGGCCTCCAAATTCCCCAGCATCTGTATGATGTGCTGGACAACCAAGGAAGCTCCACCTCACAAATTACAGCAGTTAAAAGATCTATTAGTAGCTAATATCATGGCTGATCTGCATACTCTATGAATATTTATAATTAATCATCCAATAACATAACAGCCACTGATATAACATTAATGTTTTATTCCTGAGAAAATCTACATCCTTCCACTTTCAGGCCTAACAACAAAAGCCCTGATGTAACATCAGACCGATCAGGGAATATCAACAAACAGCATGGCCTTTTCACTTTTGAGAGCTTGAAATCAAATAAAAACACACAAGACATATTCATGTGATGGATAATTAGATCGGTTCATTTTACAATTTTTAGACGACCCAAAAATATTCAATTCATGATGAAATGATTTATTTAATCATGTTGTAATGATTTTAGTGTTCCTCTTCTTCTTCACTATGATTAATTCCTTATTCTCCTATGAAGAATGTATCCTTAATGACTTGTGGATGATACAACAAACTTTCACTTAGACCTCCCATTTTGTGTCAACAGTAATGCAAGAGAAGAGAAAAACTCACCATGAGCTTATTGAGTGGAATGAATAAAGAATAATAACAATAATAACAACAATAATAAAAAAGACATGTATGGAAATATTGAGGAACACACGCACATGCATGCATGAACCCAGGTACTCGTCAGTGCAAATTTCCAAAAACTGACCACATGATGGCAACAAAACACAGTCTTTATCCCGCGAGGCGTTATTTTATGTGCAGCAGAACAGACAAGTAACACAAAAGATTAAATATACACAGTTTGATCCTTTTGACTAGTACTGGTTCACCACACGACAGTAGAAAAGCTCTTTCCGCTTCTTGATCTTCATTTCTGTTATGAAAGGATTCCTTTTTCATGTTCTGATAGAAAGTTTGACCTAATGTACCTTTAAAATATAGTCTCCAGCCAACAAGATTCATAAATAGAAAACAGAAAAGTCTTTTTTTCATCCTCTTCTCTGGAGATCAGGGTCAGTTTAATACGTCCTGGTTTGTAGATATTTCTGTGCACTTGTAGAGCCATACTGGAGGTTGCAAACGTCTCTCTCTCCTTTCAAACAGGTGCTAAAGTTCATCACGTTGGCTGCCTATAGAAACAAATCACACTTCTGAGCTGCAATATCACCATTATTCAGCAGCGAAGTTACACAGTAAACACAGCATTACTGACATGAAAGAATGAGAAGTTCGATCTCGCTCACCTGTACGTTGTGTCTGCGAGGCAGACGACTTGCTGCTCTGTTTCTGATCCTTGACCCGCTGCAGGAGCTGCTTGATCTCGAGGTCGTATCTGGACCACTCGGGCACAATCCGTACGGCGGCGCTCAGCTTCGGCTCTTTGGTCTTTGGATTGTTACACTGCACAGACATGCCGCACAGAAACTCAGCAATAATGGGCACACAGAGAGGGCACACACAGCCTTTTTTGCAAAAGAAAAACTATATTACATTGTGTTTTGGTGCTGAAACTCTGCTTGGGACATTTGGAAAAAAGGGGCACACAAATTTATACTAGGGATTTAGAGTCGAGTAAACAGAGCTTGTTTAATATGTTATGTGATACACTACTAGACCATTTATCAACGTGTGCGTAAAAAGCACCAGTAGGCAACGGACACTGAAAAACCCATCTATCCATCCTGCTCATCCAGTATACTGTAGGATTACAGGCAGCCTGGAGCCTTTCCCAGGGAACTCAGGACACCTCAAGGGATACACCTGAATTTGGAAATGTCAATCAATCTAGAATGCATGTCTTTGGATTGTGGGGAGAAACCTGAAGGTACCTGAAGGAAATCCACACGTAAACTCCATGCAGACAGAGAGGCATGAAGCAGCAGTGCTAACCACACTAACCCAGCATGTCACATGAGTCTAAATTCGAAATTCATTCTAAATTGTCCACGTCTACACAACTCCCACCACTACTGCTTAAAACCTTGCCTTTAAAAAGCCAAGCAATCAGCTCATGCTGTCATCCTGCAAAATCTAATCAAATTGAATAATCTACGATTACTAATACAAAATTTCAACACTTGTTCGAGCTGCAGACCTTCTTTGCCTTTTTCCACTGTGTGGACTGTTGCTCAGGGTCGTACCCATACACCCAAGTTTCATCACCGGTAATAATCCTCGACATGAAGAATGCTCCAGCACGCTGATGGAGTTCAAATCACAGGTGAGAATTGCCTGGACTGTTCCGTATAACATTCTGACAATGGCAGCAATGTTGTGGATTGCTCACTGACGATCATGCACAAGTTGCCGAATGGTTTTGACATTTTCGGTGGTCGAGCTCATTGAAGGTCTTCCTGATCCCACAGAAAGGGCAATACAGCAAAAGTCATTGGAAAAAGTAAATGCCGGCCAAGATAAAAATGTACTAGAACACCCAAAGGATCCGCTGCCAACGTGCTGGTGCCAGACACCACAGCAGTATTACCCCCCCAGATGTCTTATGGAGTCATGACTCAAGGGGCCAGAGCTGCAAAAAGGGGAACCCACATAATACTGGGCAAACTGTTGTGCATCGTAATGTTATGGCTGATCATTGTAGAAAAATAATGAATAGTGCAACATGAGGAAAGTGAACATTCTTTATTTCTGATGTCTGTTAGAGTAGATGCCAAGGTATTCCTTCATATAAATTCCAGTACTGTCTAAACTGTGTCTAAAACCTTTAAGAGAGCAATCAACTAAAACAGCACTGAGAAAAAAAACAAAAAACAAAAAAACTAAATCAACTAAATGATCCCCTCATCACTTTTAACCCTTTCAGTGGTCCTTGTTTTGAAGGCTGATTACAGCAGTTCTCTCAATTATGCTGATATGATAAATGCTCGACTAGAAAGCTATAAATCAATCATTACACATTTTTTTTTTTTTACCCTTAGGGATTTTTGAATGTATCCTTAATATATCATTAAGCCTAAGCAAAACTTGATAAATCACGCTCTATCCACTGAACATGCATATGCACGCATGCAGGAAATGAACGCTTTTATTTGCTTTTAAAAATGTATAAAATATGATGGTTATTGTCACTTTCACTTTAGTCTAGAATAAAACAAACCGGTCTAAGCCTTAAGAATGCAGGGTTAATCTAGAGACTCCAGCCCTCTAATAAAAGCATGCATGGTAGGTGAGAGTGTAAATGAGACTACTATTCCTGTGTGTGTGTGTGTGTGTGTGTGTGTGTGTGTGTGTGTGTGTGTGTGTGTGTGTGTGTGTGTGTGTGTGT
>JAQMYL010000035.1:7065714-7084635 GCA_030014365.1 Clarias pachynema
CACACACACACACACACACACACACACACACACACACACACACACACAGCGCCTGCGTGCATAAACGGAAACACTTACCTGTCTGGATTTATTTTTAACTTTTTTAAAAAAAAGCATTTTTGGGGGGGGGGGGGGGGTCTCTGGAATGAATTATCTGAGTTTCCATTATTTCTTATGTGAAAATAGTTTTGAAATATGAGTCCGCTTCCGGCACGAATTATATTTGCAATCTAAGGTATATATATCTTTTATTTATATAAGATTTATATATATATTTCAATAACGAATATAGCAAGAACAATTAAAATAAAATATATTACGCAGTCCTAGAAAGTAGGCAGAATAAATTTCTTCCTCAGAGTATGTATGTGCATATATTAAAACTGGGCCTTCATTATGATGACAGAAATGCCATTAGTATAAAAAATTCATTTTCAGTGCTGTGAGTCACACTGTAATTACCAGATTAGGTTTTAACATCGACAGAGCTAACAGAAAGCTCGGCATTTATAAAAAGAAAAGTAATATGTAAAATATTTCGGTACGCATGTGTCATTAAATTCCGTCTGTGTGTGTGTGTGTGTGTGTGTGTGTGTGTGTGTGTGTGTGTGTGTGTGTGTGTGTGTGTAGGACACGCATGGAACAGAAATGTTAATTTGGTAGCGTTTTTCTCTCTCTCACCTCTTTAGCGGCATCTCTGAATGCTTGGCTTTGCAGTTCATAAACAACTGCACCCTGGTATTAAGCACCTGACCAAGCACCTGCAGGAGACAGACAGACAGACAGACACACACAGAGGATTCAGCGAGGATCCATCAGCCTAAGACTCACAGTTCATGGGTGCTGTTCTTACTTTGGAGAACTTCACAAAAGCTTAAGCACAGAGTAAGTGCTGAACCAGCAGTAAGTGCAAGGTCCGGAAACTGGAACGGCGTTCACAGTCTTACCCAACACACAAATCAATCAATAGCGGGTCTTACGATCAGTAAAGGGGCCAACTTCTGAGCATCCCTTGTGAGCGGATCCACCGTCGCAACCACATCAAAAAACACCTCGTCTTCCCGTGGGGAAAGGCGCAAAACACTGCAAGCACGGGCGAAACCGGCCACGTTACTTATCTTAGCAAAATAACTGAAATTTGAAACATAATTCTCCAAAACGGTTTGCACTTAGCAGATCCAAAATCAATATAAGATAGCAGGGATGATTAAAAGAAATATTAGTTACCTGTGTTTGTCTTTTGCAAACTTGATATCCTTCCTGGCCTCTGTTTTAGGAGCAGCTGAGAGGAGAGCATCCACTTTCATAATGAGATCAGATGCACTGGGGAGGAAGAAAAATACATCGCAGAGATCTCAAAGCCTCTATTTATATTTGTGTCAATCGATAAACGTGTTAAAGCAACGGTGTCAACATTACAACCTGTTCTTCTTATCCGGGCTAAAGGTTCTAAAGATTTTCATCCGACCCACAAAATAAATTTAGAAAATATATTTTCTAGAAATACGATCGTCCTCTGGACCGTACAGTGCCTGGACAAAAAAAAAAAAAAAAAGTCACAAATTGTGTTATGAACTGTCCAAAAGATTATTTAAACCTGGAAGAACAGTGCTGGCTTTAACTTTAAAGTTTTTAAAGTTACTAGAATTTACTATAGTAGATACTAGGAATTACAGCGATGTCTAAAAGTGAAAGTAAGAACATTTACATACAGCCATAATACTGTATGATGAGAACTCATTTACTGGGTCTAATCAGCTGTATGTCTATAAGAAAACCAGAATCTACCAGAATCTACAGAATCTCAGAATCGTTATTGAGACTAATCAGACAAAAAGGCGTCAGTTCGCTATGCAGCATAAAGACTGGACTTTGAAGCAATAAAAAAGGTCATGTGGTCTGATCAGTTCAGATTGAGCCTATTCCAAAATGATGAGGGTGTCCACTGTACAACCCCTCTAGAGGCAGTGTTATGATCTGGGGTGGCTTCAGTTGTTCAGGTCCAGGTTCAACAACGTTATGTGGCAATAAGTCAGCTGACGACCTGAATGTACTGAATGACCAGGTTATCACATCTGTGTTGTTTCATCCCTGATGGCACAAAATTATTCAGTTTGTAAGTGTGTTTCTGCGAGCATGAGGAATCATTTTCACAAAATACCAAATCCCACTGCATGCCATAATTGGTGTGTGACTTTTTTTTTTTTTGCCAGGCAGTGTAATCCACCATTTTTAAAGTTATTGGCATACAGCTTAATAAAGCACATAGCAAATATTTATACCATTTTATATTTGCTAAATTTTTGTATAACCTAGATAGTACTTTCAGCCCTGTAACATGATCAATAAGTTTCTACTGTATATAACAATGCACATCTTGTACGGTGGGCTCTTCACATGATTATTAATCTAAGACCAATAACAAACTGATTTTTTTTTTTAATGTTTCATGACCAAATAAAATGTATAATCGTTGATATGGGTGACTTTTTTTTATGGAAATATTTATTTAAGATTTTTTAAAGGAGACTTGTTTGTAAATGCTGTGTGACAGTAAAAGTTTCCCAAGTCAGGAGCACAGTTTGTGCTTTCTGGGTTCTCAGTAAAATGACAAGTTGGATTTAGTTTTTGAGAGAGAAAGAGAGAGAGAGAAAGAGAGAGAGAGAGAGAGAGAGAATGACTGTTTATCGCAGCTAAAACACAGAGGGAAAGCTGGAGCTGACTCCCTCAGACGTTCCACACCTTTAAATAAACCTATTAATTGTTAAATGTCATTAAAACATTAAAAGATGGCACTTCAGTGCTGTTTTACAATAATGATACACTTCTGGTGGTATTGCATCATATGGTCAGTCAGGTGTTATTAAATTTGTGCATTCAGAATATGAATGTACCTGTATGATAAGTGCAGATAAATGAGCACATTTCGATTGCTTGATGTTTTTGGTCTGGAACACTTGACGTTGGACAATGTGTGATAAATGTGTAATAAATTGTTGCCTGAAATTGAATCAACGTCCCTCAGTAATTCTTTGTCAGACTGTCTCAACAGAGATGAAAGGGGAAAAAAAAAAATCTATGCCGTTATCGTGATACTTTTGTACAGTTTGATCGGTCATGACCGGTGATCAGAGAATAACCCTCAAATAGAAACTATTCTGTGAGTACACAAGCTTCTGGCCTGTGCATTAGAAACGCATTGTTACGGCGTTACATAATCAAAAGTCGTGCGCCTTTATACTCTGATCGGCCTTTTTCTCCAAACTCTGTGATAAAATTAATCTCAAAACCCACTCAAAAAATGTGTACGTCAGAAGACGCACACACCCACGGTCTGATCACGCAGCTGATCAACACTCCCTCACTGTCAAGCTGAGTTTTAAGACTTTGATGGCATTTGAGGGGGTAAAACATTGTCGTTTATTTATAATCCTACAGGTTTTTAAAGCTCTAAACTAATTTTAAGTTCAAAGTTTTAAAATAGGCCTCCGAGTGGCGCAGTGGTAAAGTGCTCGCCCTATCATCCAGAGATCGCGAGTACGATTCCCAGGTGATGCTGTAACCTCTCGCAGCCGGAGGTCTGGACAGAGCTGATTGGCCGAGCTCTCTCAGAGGGAAGAGGTACTTTGTGCTCATGTACTTACGTTACATTACATAATTACATTCATTACATTACGTTACATTAATTACGGCTCTACGGGTCTGTGAGCTCACGCAAGCGGAAGGGGCGGATAGCGCTGTCTTCCGAGTGTTTTTACGCGGTCCAAACCGTGGCGCTCTTCAGCCCTCCAGACTAAGTGGTCCAATTCCTCCCCGTCACTAGGGGGCTAATGTAGGCGCCCCCTAGTGACGGGGAGGAATTGGACACGACTAAATTAGGGAGAAAATCAAAAAAAAAAAAAAAAAAGGTTTTAAAATGTTAATGAACATAGATTTTTTGTTTCATTAAATTTTTATTACATTTTAAGTTAAATGTTAAACTTGTACTTTAAGTTATCATGTATTGTTTAAATGCTACTCTTTGTTTTACATGGGAAAATGTAAGAAACTGTCTACCTTTAATTTCTCATGTTCAATTCAGTTGTGATGCTGTTAAATCTAACATGTGATGCTAAGGTATAAATAAAACAAATAAAACTTTTGAATTATGACTTATTTTAAAGATCTTAAAGGTGTAACAAAATCAGAATAAATGTATATCGAATCAGGATATTCATTTTATTTATCATGATGCTTAAAAAAAACTAACAAAAAAAAAACAACGCAATATAAATCAAAGTGGCACCTGGTATAGGTATCCTTATACCATTATACCATACCATCATACCATTGTTGTATAAAAGTTGGTACATACCCTTGGGGTGTCAAGCTCATTTGCTTTACTTTAGCCTTGACCTTCTCTGCCGAGGTGCTGAGCGTGAGTTTCTCCAGCAAGTGAAAGTCATCTGTGCTGAACTCCTCTTCTTCTGTAAATGGACCCAGGACCTAATGGGAACAGGAAACATCAGTCTAGACACATCTTAATACATACACACACATCAGTGTTAGAGGAAGTTCTGTCTTAGGGTGAAAGACTGAGAGTAAGAATACTTAAAATAATTAAAAGCAATAGATTCTGTTCTTGTTTGAGTAGAAGGTGGCTTATTTCCAGCAACATTAAAGCAATGGTATGGTTAATGGCTTTAATGCTAATAAGATCTTCTAGTTAGTACATTTCTTTTAATCACTCTGCAAGATGGCCAATTATAAATTGCTTCAGTCAGGTGAAAAAGTAAAACCTGTTACGCTGGTTTGGATCCATTTGTCCCCTTAAATAAAAGCATCACTGCAAATCAATACAAGGTGATTTTACCTGATCTCTCTTGTCTCACGGTGGACATTTCTATCCTGATGGGACAAGCCACACATAAAATAGACAATAGGCGTCTATGCACAGTAACCCCTGACCAGATAGATTGATTAGTAGAAAAACAATGTAATGAATATGCTATGGCCTTCACACTCATCAGATCCCAACAGCACCAACTGAATTGTAAAATATTGTCCCCACTCCAGGACAGTTCCCGAGATGTATGGCATTGATTGCAAAGCACACTGAATTTGTCCTATCAGCTTGTGCTAGCCCAAAACCGAACACACTTTTCCTTTATTTGTGGTGACAAAATATCTTTATCCATTGTGGCCTGTATTGTATATGTTGCTGTGCTTGATTATGAAAGGACACCTGATCATGGGGTTGACTGCCATAATTCAGGGACTGTTTAAAACGCACAGTTTTTCCTTGACATTCTCTAAAAGCTGTCAGTTTAGCATAATTGCTGTTGATGAGTCGAACACTTAACTTAAAACTGCTCAAGTGTAGATAATTAGCAATTAAAAACCTTTCAAACCTAGAACGCGACACTCAAACCCCTCTCCTAAGAAAGCAGCATTAGCGAACTTGGTGTGTGTGAAATTGGCTAGGCTGCCCTTTAAGGCTCCTATATACGGACAGTAATATGAGGTGTCAGGACTGTCTCTTGCTGCAGCCTGCCTGGGCTTTCACGGTGGCGAGGCTGCTGAGACAACAGTGTCTGCAACACAGTGCACTCACTCACCTGTGACCTCAAAGGAAAATGTTGCACGCTAAGTAAATGGCAGGGAGGACAGAGATGCCAGGCTGTGTGGCAGTGGGAGTCGCATAAGAACCACAGATCATTATTACTCACAAATCACCGCCTCTAGAATCTATAGCTGAGCAAATAAAATCAATAGTTGGATACTGGCAAAGTAATATTTATTTTAGCTGTATAGTGAAATTGTATAATGAATATTTACAGTTTAAGTCAAAAGTTTGGACACACCTTGTAAATCCTGATTGTTTTTTCTTTCTACGTTGTAAAACGATGCTGACGGCATCCAAAATATGCAATAATCTCAGTTGATATTGAGATGTATCTGCTACTTATCTGCTACTGCTACTTATTTACTTATTTCACAGTCTTCATAACTGCTCTAATCTGAGGTGCTGTTTGTTAATTGGCGATTTCTGAGGCTGGTGACTCTAAATGAACAACTTCTCTGCAGCAGAGGTAAGTTTTGGTCTCGCTTTCCTGGGATGGTCTTCATGACAGCCAGTTTCATCATGGTGCTTGATGGGTTTTGTAAATGCACTTGACAATACTGTTCTTGCAAGAACTGTTCCAGAACCTTCGACCTCCATGTTATTACTTAATTACCACATGCCAGGTGTGTTATTTCATAGTTGTGAAAACATCCAGTACTGTTATACAGTAGAATGTAGAAAACCAATCCAAACTTGTGCCCAAACTTTCGAATGGTACTGAATGTCCAAATCAAGTGAGTATTGTAGGTATTAGTGGGGGGGCGTGAAATCCTGCCCATCTCTTCTTTTAAGGCAATTGGACAACTGGATGCTCGGCTGTGTGTTAGTGAAGTGAGCAATCATCAAACCCTTCAGAGAGACATAAAACACATTAAGTGTTTTTATGTCAACTATCTGGGCTAAAAAAAATTTAATTAAATAAAAAAAAAATACACTTGTGGGCTCATGAAACAACAAAGTCCCATGAGACAAATGTGGCTGATGACAGAGAAAAACAGAAATAATTCTCTAGGTATATCTGTAACAAAGCCAACATTAAAGACAAGACTATGGTATATCTAAAAAGCCTGTACAGTTCTGGAAGAACATTAGCCAGATGAGACAATCATCAACTTGAATTACGATAAGGGCATAGGGAAGGAATTGACCTTGCAAAGCACACCACCTTGTCTTAAGGCATGGATGTGTATCTCAGCCAGCAGAACAGGTGCCTTTGTATATACTGATGATGTAGCTATTGACGAATGGAACAGGATGAATTCTGAAGAGTACAAGGCTTTTTTTTCCATCAATTCAAATCTGTTTTTATTGTGATTTCTCTATATATACAGGGGTTGGACAAGGACACTGAATTCAGTTCAGTGTTGGACTCGTGTTGAATCATGGCTAAATTTGACCAGCCTGGTCAATCTTCATTGATTGGACATTCCACCAGTAAGAGCAGAGTGTGAAGGTTTAATTAGCAGAGTAGTAGCACAGTTTTGCTTAAAATATTGCAATGCACACAACATTATGGGTGACATATCAGAGTTCAAAAGAGGACAAATTGTTGGTGCGCGGCTCGCTGGCACATCTGTGACCAAGACAGCAAGTCTTTGTGATGTATCCAGGGTCATGTCAGCGTACCACCAAGAAGGACGAAACACATCCAACAGGAGTAACTGTGGACCCAAGAAGAAGTTGTCTCTGTCTCTTGTGGTCTAAAACCAGGTGTTTCAGTTTCATTGTCCAACCTCTGTATATCAAGTGTTGTTTTTCCAGACACAACAACATGAGGCAAATAATTCTATTATAATAATAAATAAAATATGGGTTGTAAACTGTTGGCAGGGACAGATATATATGTAGCAGCAATATGTTTAGAATTCAATAAAATCGCTGATGCAGCTTTTTCCGTACAGTAAAGTGTACAGTTATTCAGTCATACCGTATTAGGATTTTGAATAGTCTAGATAATCTAGTCTATGGTAATGTGACTGCCTCAGAACTTTAGTGGTGACACAGATGTTCCTGTAACCACTGCAGATTCTAGACCTCTTAAATACTTGGCCCCCAACCATGTCAGCCCTTTTCACATTTGCAATAACATTTTCCCCTCGTCACCCAGGGGCCCTTGGAATTGTCCTCATCAGATAAACTGTACCTTTTGCCAGATGGTAGGAGATTAAAGAGTCAGAACAGGCGACTTGAAGGGTTTACTTGTGGCTTTACGGAAGCAGTGGGTGTTGTATGAGGTGGACAGAGAAACCCTGATTATCTTTTAAACTGTCCTTGCAATCTTGTCTTGCAATCTGACTATGTGCTGTTCCTACTGTATACCACATAGTGAGAAAGCTGGTTAGTACCCTCTATATTGCCCCTCTCTATAAAAGGCGGTGAGAATGAGAGGGGGAAAGTATGGTAATTTTCATCCTACACAGCGAGCGGAGGTGGTGTTGAGAGTTTGGGAGAGGTTCTCGGTCAAGTGCACACCAAGGAACATGGAACTTTTAGCGCTCTTTTCCACAGATTTGCTTTGGTTAAGTGGTCTATTCAGGTACTACTGAAGTCAACAAACATCTCTTCAGTCTTAGCAACGTCGAGAGACATTAAGAGACAGATTGCTGACTCACATATCCTGTTAAAGAGGTGCATATCTGTAGTGTCAACAACAAACTTGATGATGAGATTTAAACTGAACTAACAGAGTTCAGTAATGTAATGTAATTCAGCAGCATGATAATGTACAGTCATAATTCAGCAGCGTGAACAGCAGTGGATTGAGCAGCACTGGGGAGCGGTGGTGTTCAGTGCGTTGGTGCAGTTGCCGAGCCATATGGACTAGGGTCTAAAGGTAAAACAGTCCAGGATCCAGAGGGGTTTGGTCAGAACCAGTCAGTTACAATGACATTTTCACTTGTCATTGGATGATTGTGTTGAATCATGAACTAAAATCTATGAAAAGCATCCTTACAAAATGTATCTTTTTGTCCAGACAAGTCAGATAAAGCAGGTTGAGCAGGTTGGACAACAGGTGCAGCAGGAAAATGTTGAAGATGTCTTTGAGGATATCCGTGAGCTGATCATTTACTGAGCACCGAGACAGGTATGACTATAAAATATTTGCTTGGCGGGAGTTGGGGTGGTCTTCCCAAGCACCATGTTGTTCTGTGCTTTGAACCGTGCATGAGCAGACTTCAGCAGTAGTCATCCACAGTTTCTGGTTTGACATGTGGTGATGCCCATTAAGTAACCCACACTATACAGTCCACTAGCTGCTGTAGCCAGTCACTGAAGCTGTGCATCCCTCCATGTCTGTGGTTTTGTGGTACTGTATGTAGCACCCTCTCTGAACATTCAGTCCTCAAAGCGTTCGACAGTGCTGTGCTTTGATAACAAATGACTTTTCTGATGAAAACATCACCCGAGATGTCTTGTTCCCAAATAAACTATTGTGACAACGTCTGCAGAAAAACTGGGGCAAGTAGTATTCAGGATTCTTATAACAACATAACAACCCATCACTGTTTCTCAATAAAACTACATGGCAGGCTCTCACGGAGAACCGATCAGTCCGTCTGAGAAAACAGAACTTGGCTGCCGCATGAAATATCAATCAAATTTTTTTGAGCTTTACAATATTTCTGATACGACTTAGATGAATTTTTTTTTGGAAGCATTTACCTTAATAGAATTTAAATGCAGTGTTTTTTCTTTTTATATTTCTGAGATCTTAATACAGAATAATACAGGTTGATCTGATATAACATTAAAATGACTAATTAATAACCCTTTGGGGTCTGAGGCCTTTCCGAAGACCTGCAGTGAGTCACAGCTTTTCTTAAATTTGTGTACATTTCAAATCTTTAACAATGTCGTAGCTAAAACATTTCACTTATTTACAGAGAGCACAAACTGGGCTTTCATAATGTGGCTCATGTAAATGTGTTAAATTCATGTGCGACCTTTAAACCTGTGTCAAAATACGCATACAAGAAAATACAATTTTGAACTCTAGCAGAAAAACACTGAAAATGGATAGAAGATTGTTTTGAACACAGAACTGAGTCCATTACTAAACTAAATTATAACACTCAGAAAAACCTTTCATTTGGGGTAAAGTGACTGACTTTTTTCAGCAGGGCCCCTGTTTCACTAAATAATCCAAGACTTTGTGAGACCCATTAACACCTGGCTCATGTGACACAAGGTTTCCCCAGGACTCCTATTGATGTCTCAGCTATTCACACCTATACGTACATTCAGATTCCTCACACCATAGCACCATAGCAGGGTTTACTGAGAAACAATAAAAGCACAGTTTTGGGCTCCCCTTGTGCCACCAGGACAGCTCTGTCCTGCTGTCTCTGCTTGGGGCCGTGTATGTAAGACTGCCATGCACTGGGTGTTCTGGTGCCTTTCTACCATGGAGAGCATTTCTTGTGCTGCACTGGCTTTTCTGTGGGATTAGACCGGACAGGGGGGGCTTTGGTCCCACAGTCAGTCTTGGGTGGCAATGATCCTATCACCAGTTACTGGTGCACAGTTGGTACATATATAGCATATGGAAAAACTTTATGCAGAAATATTGATATTATATAAAAATATTAATAAAACTATTTTATATTTGTAATGTTGCTTTTTTGAAAAAAAAAAATATTCAGCTAACATTGAGGGCACTGTTTCCTAGAGGACATTGATCTGAAGTGGGCCTTATATAAAGTGAAAAAAATAAATAAATAAAAATGTGGCGTCTCACCCTGCCATTGCTGACCACAGCCGTCTGTCCAGCCTTCACCTTCAGCACCTCCTGACAGAATCTTTGCTGGCTGTGCAAAAAGCCCAACTCCATAGTGTTGAACTTCTTCTCAAAGGCATCCTGGTTCATCCCCTGCAGCACAAAGACACACACACCTAGAAATCTACACACATCTATGAAGGCACAGAAGCTTCAGCTATATCAAATCATCTTCTTGTGATTGTTTTTGTATAATAGATTCAGGCATGTCTATACCACACTAGAAAACTTCAGTAAGATAAAAGTATCCTTGCTGGACTGACTTACTAATTTTATGAAAAATATTAAAATATCCAACAAAATATTAAAATATCCAACAACAAAAAAAATCTAACATTACAGTGTCAAACAATCAAGCTGTCACATTGACTATAACAGTAATTAAATATTTGTGCTCGTGTTAAAGAAGCATGTACTTTGCAGATACAGATTATTCAGATTTCCACAAACCTCCCAAATGTGAGAGAAGAAGAAGAAAGGCAGATAACATAACATAACATATATCATAACAATGCTGCAGTACAAGCTCCAATGCTCCTATGCTCCTATGCTCCAATCCAATGTGTCCTTCTCATTTTTACATTTAAAAGGGTAAATATAGAAGTTTAAGACATGTAGACAGGGAGATCAACATGTCTTAAATGACTAATCTGTTCCAAATTGGTTAATTTTCAGACACATGGATCTACTGAGCCTTATAGAAGTAAGACTCAGCACATGAAGAACATCTCATCAGGTATAGCTGAGCTGTGCACAATCAGCAGGGGTATAAACTGTGTACACTTCTACTTGTTCAGGTCCATGAAAGGTTACAAATTGCTAAAGGGAAATAAATGCACAACAGAAGAAACAAGAAACAATTTACATTATATACGTACACACACACTGTAGGCATTTACAGATAAATAGGAATAACTAAGTATCCGTTAGTTCTGGTCTATGCTCACTGTCGACGCTGCTAACCTTTAAGAGTAGATCTTTAATCTTGGTGCCCTGTGTGATGAGCTGCACAGTCTCTTCTTTGAGAAGTTTTAGGGTGAAATCAAGGCTATGCTTGTTGCTTTGAGTAAGAAAGGAGGCCCAGATGGCTCTGTATAAGCTGCTGTTGTCTTCTGTGGGTCGGTCACTGGGGTTATTAATCACACCAACACGGCTAATGGAACTACTGTACTTCTGAAAGAGCACAAATTAAAGGTTAGTGATGCACAAAAACACTCGACACTTCTCTTACATCCAATAAGTTTACAAACAGCAGATTTAATAAGCAAATTTTATTGATCAAGCAAAAAAAAAAAATTATAATAATAATGCTGCATATGCACAGAATTTCATATTTCATGAAGAAATTATCATCATCATTATGGAGTTCTATGCAGATATATCTGTACAGTACAGTATATAAAGGTGACCTATTATTTAAAATTCACTTTTTAGTTCTTTTTAGACCCTCAGAGGGGTCTCCAAACATATGAAAAACACATCCCCGTTTGTTCTTTTCCATTTTTGTATTGTCCGGGGCAGACAATTAGATTCCCCCAACCCCTCAGCTCTACTGTTCTCTGAAAGGAAGGTGCTCGGCAAGTAGCTCATTTGCACTGAAACTGAAACAAGTTTTCTGAAGAGGAGTGATACTGAGGGATGTTGAGGTGTAAAAAAAAAAAAAAAGAAAAGAAAAGAGAGAAAAAAAAAAAAAAGAATTATTTGAGGGGTATTTCACCTGAATCATTAACAGACAGTCTGTGTATGAGACCAGTTTTAACTTAAGAAACAGTAAAACATGGGACCTTTACATTAAAAATATCCGCAATTTCAACAGCTTTGGCTATAATTTACACCATATTCAACGTTCTACCCTTATAAGCTAAAGGTGTGTTTTCTTAATAATTGCACTATTAATGCTATATTTGTTATGTGCTGTTCAAAAATCAAATCCAGTCATAATTCTAGCATCTGCAGAGCCTAGAAGACAACATTTTTGATTAGCAACTGTACAGTATTGTTCAAAAGTTCTGATCTAGCTAATTACTTCAAATTCATTTAAATTAAATTATGTAGATTAAATGAAAGAAATAAGAACAAGTGATTGACTGTGGCAGCCGGACGGTAAAAAGTCTTTACACTATTTAAAAATTGACTGTGTATGTAACAACCTCAGCAGCAACCTCATTTCCCCTCTCGTCTGTTCCAACCACTCAGTATAATCAGTATACTAATTACCAACCTGATCATTGGTCATCTCTCATCTGCACTGGTTTTATGCTTAAGTGATTCATAGGTCACTGTGTGGTTTTACAAACAAAAAATTTCACCTGAAACTGCTCAGGTACAGAAACTGGACTATAAATGAGAGTCAAAAAAGTCCTTCAGCAAGCATGTAGACGTATTTCTCAAGACTACAAGAACGTCTGGCTCTTTGGAAACAAAATATGAAGAAATGAGGGGTGAAATGCGGTATAAGTATGAGTACAGTGTATACACTACCGTATATCTGATGCACAATAAAAATTAATATTTGCGATAATCTCACAGTCGGTACAGATAACAGTGCGCTTTGGCTAATAAACCATTGCAAGAGTACAAAGCAAGATGTACATCTTGTAAAATGGGCATTTTGCTCACACGCATACATTATATATAAGGAAATCACAAGACGTTACCCTGTTCAGACGTTCAATATTGATAATGAATTTTTAAAAACATTTGTTAATATGTAATAAACAACCCACATAAGAGTTTTTTTTCACCATGATATATTAATTTTTTAGACCATTTAATTTCTCTTCACGTACGGGAATGTAAGCTCATTCGTGAAGTTGACTTTTTAATAATACACAAGCAATGAAATTTTAATCTAAATTGTGTCCCAACATTCTGTGCACTCATACAAGAGACGTATAAAAACCTAGATTTATGTCTTTTGCTTTTTGAAGATTTATTTATTTCATGGCTCTCTAGCCAACTGCAAATAAAAGCAATAGCTCACCAAATGTTTTAATGCATTTAGCAGGAACTGCCTTCCGGAGGCTTGCTCAAGATCCGCAACAATCCAAAAGCTGACTCCATACACCACGTCCTCTTCTAGAGCACATGTGAAAACATTTTCACCACATTTATGGAAAATCATATTATTATACTGTAGTACCATGATATTGATCTAAAATGAACGTTAAAATAAATGATTATATCAGTGGTAAACATAAAGAAATTTATAATCATATAAAAATTTATAAATTTAAATAATTAAAGCTTAAAAAAATTACTGCATCACAAATACTAAGTCTTAGATTTTAAACAGATTTGAAAAACTAAGCCTTTATTTTTAAACAGACACTAACCATGCTTTGTTAAATATTTCATTCTCTTAGATACAACAGCTATCTTGTCCTTGGAGTCCAGATATGAGAACATCATTGAATCATCCCAGTCATCCGCAACTGCAAGTTTTAGACAAAAATATCAAACAAAAAAATGTTCAAACCCGTCTGTCTGTTACCAATTCTAATAGTACGCTTTATAGTTACTGTTTACTGAATCGTTGATCAATTACCTGGAGATGCTGTGAAGTCCAGATACCTTCTGTCTGGGTTTAAAATTAGAGGGTTTATGCGTGGCACTACATTTGGCTGATCCATCAGGAAGTCCACCACATCTGTACCTTCAGAGAGCTGACCCTGTTTGTTTAAGGACAATCAATAAACTTTTAGTCTATTAAAATGTTGGATTATTCAGCAATTCATGATAAAAAAACAAACAAACAAAACACACAATAAAAAAAAATTGCAATAATACAGTCTCATCTGAACGTATTAAAACATCATGACTAATTCTTGTGGTTTTGCTATACACTGCATCCAAAGGACCAGAAGATAATAAGAATTTCCCGAAGGCAGAGCAAAATTGTACACTGCAAAAAAAAACAATAAAATTTAGCTACACAATATATTATTACAACAAGTCAAAGCTTATTAAGCTTATAAGCCTGTTTCTAAACAACAATTTTACTAAAATTTTAAGCAAAAAAGGGTTTATTAGCAGGTACAGTAGTTTAGCTAGTTTAAGGAAAGAAGTAAAATTATAGGCGAATTAAACAATAAATTTTTGCTTAGAATTAAAAACATGTTATCTTATATTGGGTTTGTTTTAAACTTGTTTTAAGTCAGATAAATCCAAGAATATTTCACTTGCTAAGATGATAAGATGATAAGAATCTTTGCAGTGTAGCTTTTATTTGCTGATATTTACATCTAGATGTGTTAAAGAATTACTTGGCACCTTGGGTGAGCAAAAGTATAAAGACAGATAATTATCATAATTATAAACATAATTAATACCTTAAAGCAACATTTAATATTTGGTAACATATCCCTTGTTTGCAATAACTGCCATCAAGCTGGCAACCCTCTGACATCGCCAAATAATTGCATTCTTTTTTAACCCATGTTTTCCAGGCTTGTACCATAATCTCCTTCAGTTGTCATTTGTTTTGAGGTGTCTGACCCTTTAAGTCTACACCTCAGAAGGTAAAATACATGCTTAGTTGAAATAAAGTCTGATAACGGACTAAAACCTTCCACTTTTTTTCCCTCCTTGATGAAGTTGTTTGTTGTGTTGGCAGTGTGCTTTGGGTCTTTGATGCATGATGAAATTCGTCTTAATTACACTGGATGCATTTCTTTCTAAACTGGCATACAGAATGTTTCTGTAAATTACTGAATTCTTTCTTCTGCTACCGTCATGAGTTACATCATCATTAAAGATGATTATGGAAAAGCAGCCATCCAAGCTCCGGCCATGACCAACTTGTATCGAGCTTGTATGTTTTTGTGCATTCTTCACACTTTGGCCTTTCCATCACTTCAGTAGAGCATTGATTTATGGCTCATCTCTGTATTTCTTAGTATATTCCAATCTGTTATTTTGATTATTACAGTACATGTGATTCGAAAGAGTGATTTGGAATTTCTGGTATGGCCTCAATAAAGAGATCACCCATAACACGTTGACACAAATTACACAAGACTACTGAAGTGTGCTATCTTACAGTATCTGGCACCAAGACGTTAGGCAAAAGCTCCTTTAAGTCCTTTAAATTTAAAGATGTCTCGTGGATCAGGCATATTTGTCTAGCACATCCCAAACATGCATGATCAGATTAAGATCTGGGGACTTTAAAGAGTAATTCTACACCTTAAACTCTTGTGCTTCAAAAAAAAAAGAAATTTGTATTCACCAAACCAGGACCCATGGTTGCACAGCAACCGGCTTGCCTTCTTCCCATAGTGCACCCTGGTGTCATCTCTTCCCTGATGCACATGCACCCGAGCATCCACGTGATGTAAAAGAAAACATGATTCATCATACCATGCTGCCTTCTTCCATTGCTCCCTCAGACAGTTCTGATGCCCACATGGTCATTGTACTGCTTTAAGCGGTAGACTCGAGTCAGCATGGGCACCCTGGTCTGGTTATGCAGCCAGTACATAGCAAGCTAAGACTCACTCACAGTTGCTCTTTTGGTAGACCAAGTCATCTACAGTAGGCACCACAATTTGGTCTTGGTTGTTTGTTTTTGTTTTTTGACCATTTTTTGACGTCCATCACGTCAACTTTCACAGAACTGACTGTGAACTTGCCATCTAGGCAACAGTAAACACCTGTCAGACACATTCCAATATATCTGATCACTTAACATGTGTGGGTTCAAACCAAAATGTGCCTTGATTTAAGTTGGTTAAACCATCTGAATATACTGTAATGGATGAAGATGAATTCTGAAATTTTGATTCATCATCTCATATTGATCATTTAATTTCAAACATAAATATCTTCAATGTATAGCAAAAAACCGAAGAACTGTCCATGCCAATACTTTTGAATGGAAATATGACTCACATTTAGACATGTGACCTGCTATTACTTTGATCTTTAAACATTTTTATACAACAATTTGGACAATTTTGTTGTGAGTGATAATGAGATACATTTGGTTAACCCTAACATTCTGTTGTTTTGTCACTTTCCATTATATTTTATGGCTATAAATACTTTTACACGTACCACTGTAGAAACAGTGATACATGTATTTTTAAAAGGCATTTTCTTTCTTTCTTAATATTCAGAATAAAAAAAAAAATCATTATCTATATGACTTGCTTTTCATTAATTTGACAAAGTATACAGAATCATATAACATGTATAGGGCATTTTAAATAGAAAAATGACTTTTCTATAACACTGCATATAGCTTGATTAAACAAAAAAGGAACTACATTACAACAAAACTTTCTGAACATTTTTGTGAAAAACATATGGTCCTAGCATTCTCTAAAAACTGATGTATATGTTTGATTTTACTAATTATGCAAATGTATAAATAATTAATTAGATGAAACCTCATTTGCATACAGAAATGTCAAGTAAAAAAAAATAATAAAAAAATAAAAAATTTTAAATATTTGCACAAATTCCAGCATTCAGCTGGCATAGGTTGATATATTGTGGTTCAGGTTCACCTGGAGTGTCTTGCCTTACATTAAGAAATGTACTATATATTATAAATAAAACATTGAAAAGCTGAATACCGTGAAGACGGCTTTCTGGAAGAGGTTAGTGGCATCCATGATGTGCTGGAGCAGGACAGTCTCCAACTCGTCTGGGTCCATCTCCTCGGTGCTTAGTGGAACCCCATTAAACAGACCGATGGGAAGAGCACCCAGCCCACTCTTTCTGTAGAAAACTGCCCCAGCCTAAAAGATGAAACTAGCACTATTACCTCAGACCTACAGAACAGAAATTGACTGGGACATTGAAACTACATATACGATACAATACCTTTAGATGTTTAAGGTTTAAAACAACTTTAGGGCAAATTTTGCAGATTATTCTTTATAGTAAAAATGGATTGGTTTATGTGTACCAAAACCTACACATGATATATTGAAAATCATTTTTTAAATACTTTTGTATTTATTACACATAAATATATCATAATTGTATTTATATGCATTATGATATACAGTATATTGCCATATAAAATGCTCTTATAGACCTTATTATTCCAATGAATTTGGGCAGACCATAAAATTGACACAAAAAATTTACACAAAGACTAAAACAAAAATGAACATGATTTTAACATAATTTTCAATTATAGCTATTAATAACTCAGTGACTCATAACCTATGTCGCTTAATCCTGTCTTCAGGGTCGCTGAAGCCTATCCCAGGAGGCTTAGGACACGAGGCACGGTACACCTTGGACAGGGTGTCAATCCATCGCAGGGCACCCTAACCCTAACCCTAACACACACACTCATTCGCACACTATGGGCAATTTGGGAAACGGCAATTGGCCTAACCGGCAAGTCTTTTGACTGTGGGAGGAAACCGGAGTACCCACCAATTTTGCCTTTTTAAAAAAAAAATTTATATATTGTCTTATTATTCTGAGTTGTCTCACTTGTGAATGCAAGAGAGTTTGGATAAAGTTAATCTAGCTAGCTAACCTACATCAGCATTTGAATCAGAAAACTAGTAATTTCCCTAATATAACTACTGAATGTTTTTTTTTTTTATTTAACTCTGTCACTTAGGTCACGCTAAATCTTTCAATGAAAAAATCTATATAAAATATCCATGTCATAATTGTTTATGAAGACGCAAAGTAATATGTAAAAAGCAATTTAGTAACCTAAATTTAGTAACCCAGTGTAAGGGTCTATTCAATGATGGAAAATTCAAAGCACTTTCATACGTAAATAGCTCTGGATGCATAAATGCAAAAATGTAAATGTAAGGCATCCTAACCTTTCTTTTATCGTCATAGCTCGAGTCCACCCCAAGGATTTTGGCAGCATTGGCTTTGGGAAATTTCTTCTTCAGATATGCTGTCACAGTCTCAACTGATAAGGAATCTCCAACATTCACTTTGTTATACATCTGTAAGTGCATCAAGATGTAATTTAGATATCGGGCAGTTCGGTTAATATCAGGTCATGCTTGTGAGATTAGCTGATGCCTCTCCTCTCTTTTATTCTGATGATATCACGGCGATTCATGAGAGACGACAAATGAATCTCTCCGTACAGATCAAAGTGCACTAAAATAAACTGTAATATATAGACTTGAAGGAGAATACTTGGAAAGGGAAAGCAGAGAGAATGTCCGTGGCCTACTCACAGACACCGTGGATAAGAAGGCCTGGGTTGTGTCATACTCTTCTGTGATATAGTTAAACATTCTGAGGAAAGCAACACCAGCATCCGTGTAACCGTCCACCTTTTCATCTGTGTTAACAACAAAGACAAATCCAATCCTAAAAGAAGTAAGAAAATAAATAAACAAATAATTAATACTGTACAAGTATAGCATAGGTATACTGTATAAGTTGAAGTACAGTGGGGCAAAAAAGTGGACACCAATTAGTCAGCCACCAATTGCGGAAGTTCTCCATCTAAAAAAATAAGAGAGGCCTGTAATTTTCATCATAGGTATACCTCAACTATGAGAGACAAAATAAGAAAAAAAAAATCCAGAAAATC
>JAQMYL010000035.1:7085440-7101822 GCA_030014365.1 Clarias pachynema
ATACTGATAACAGATGCCATTAATACAGGTAACGAGTGGAGGACAGAGGAGCCTCTTAAAGAAGAAGTTACAGGTCTTGAGAGCCAGAAATCTTGCTTGTTTGTAAAGGAATTTACCAATTAATTCATTAAAAATCCTACAGTGTGATTTTCTGTTTTTTTTTTTATTTATTATTATTTTGACTCTCATAGTTGAAGTATACCTATGATGAAAATTACAGGTCTCTCTCATCTTTGGGAGAACTTGCACAATTTGTGGCTAACTAAGACTTTTTTTTTTTGCCCCACTGTTCAAAAACAGTGCTCTTTAATGATAACTGATCAGTTATGTCTAATCACTAATTCAGTTATTTGTCATATTACTGTTAACTAGCATGCATCATATTGTTATATAATGTTCAATGGGTAACAGACCTGAGAGGAATCTTGTGCTTGTAAAAGAGCTCGGCTAATTTGACCAGCTCAATGCTGTCTTCCTGAACTGGGTCAAGAAACAGAACCTGGAAAAGGAATTTAAATGCAATATTTTTTAAACCACAATTTATGCAGTAAAAAGTTTATGTTCATGCAACATCTTTATGTTTATGTAATGGAACATCTGACATCCTCGTGTGATAGGATTAAAATTGTTTAATCCCAATTTCCTCTTATTCAGTCATTCAGTCATTTTTGTGAAGGCCTTAAAGTATGACTTTGGGGATTTGTGCTCATGCAGCCATATAAGCATTAGTGAAGTCAGACAGAATTGTCAGAAAAGAAGACATGGGATGCAGTCGTCCCCAAAGTTGTTCACTTGGGCTTTGTGTAATTGAATCCGTTGCATGGACCTCAATTTGTGTTTCAGCACGGTCATGCTGGAACATGGTTGTGAAGGGAATTCTTAATGCTACAGCATACAAAGGCATCTTAGACGATTGTGGGCCTCCAATTTAGGATTTAGGATTTAGGAAAGACCCACATAAGGATGTGACGAACAGGTGTCGTCAACTTTTAGTCCTATATACACTTATACTATATACACCGTACACTTTAAAGGATCTCTCTTTGTTCTCAAAACAGACTGGGTTCCACAAGGTGTTAGAAACAATCATTTTCATAATCTGGTCCATGTTGACATGATTGCATCACACAGATCCTGTAGATTTTTCCACTGCTCCAGTGCCATATTGGAGAGTTTGGGGGCATGAACAGCCTGTATAAAATCATTCCACAGCATCTCAATTGGATTTAAGTCCGGACTTTTACTAGGGCACCACAAAACCTTCATTTATATATTTTTTGAGCCATTCAGAGGTGGACTTGCTGGTGTTGTTTCGGATCATTGACCTGCTGCTTAACCCAAGATCGCAGCAGCCTGAGGTCACGAATTGATGGCTGAACAGTCTCCTTCAGGATTATCTCTCACTATGATTCGCTGGAGTCTTAGAAATGACTTTGTAACCCTTTCCAGACTGATACATGCAAATTACTTTCCCATCTCATTTCTTCAGACCGCGCCATGATTTAAATCATAATTTAAGAACTGCATTTTGTATTTACTCATGTTACTTTGTGTAACATTAAAAGTAGTTTGATGATCTCAATCATTGAAGTGTGACATATACTGTATGCAAAAAAACTAAAACAAAAAACAAACACAACAGCACCACACAGGGGGCAAATACTTTTTCACAGCATCGTTTTGGATTCAGATTGGTTGACTGAGAAGGTCACTGAATTCATTGTCATGTTCATGAAACCAGTTTAGAATGACTTTTGCTTTGTGACATGTTGCATTATCATGCTGAAAGTAGCTATTTGAAGATGGATAAATAGTGGTTATGAAGGAATGTACATCGCCAGCAACAAGACTCAATAATCTGGGGCATCAAGCATTGATGGATTGGTATTAGTGGTCGCAGAGGGTAAAAGAAAAACATTCTACACACCACCACACCAACTACACCAGTATGGACTGTTCACATAAGGCATGTTTGGTCCATGAATTTATGCTGGTGGTGCCAAATTCTGACTCCATCAACTTCCTGCCTTGAGATTCATCACAACAGGGTAGGATTTGCAGCAACGGCTTTTTGTTCTTGGCTAACATGAGTGAAACCCTATGCGATCTTTTGCTATTGTAGTCCATCTATCTCAATCACTGTTTCCCCCATCGCATTCTGGTTGATGTGAACGTTACCCAAAGGTACAACGATAATGATGAATGAGCATGTGTACAGGAGTTCCTAAAAACATGCTCAGGGAGTATAGTGTGTCATGGAACTACGCTACCATGAAGTGAAGTCGATAAGGTTGTAACTAACCAAACTGAAGAAATTCCGTCGAATTTGCCGAATCACACCGGGAAACGTGGCTCTGAGCAGCTCCTGAATGCTGGAGGGCCAGTTCCGGTATGTGGAATCGGTCTCAATATCATTAACCCACTGAAATGTAGAAATGAACACAAGTAGTAAAAAAATAAAATGCGTTGAGATTTAATGTCACTTTTAATTATATTTATTTATTTATATTTTTTTATTTAAAAAAAAAAAAGTTAAATCACAATGAAATAAATGAATTTGGATCATTTAAAACTTATTTAATTCAGACAAAATCACCATTAAATTTCTATTTTTTTCTTTAGCTTCCAATTCTATCCAAACCCAAACCTGAGTTTTCTTTAACCTCACCGTTATAGCAGCGTGCCGGATGTCTAGAGCATAGCTGTCCTCTACAGTGGTCACAGGAAGGCGCAGGAACTTGCCCAATGTAGTGCCCATGATGCCAAGGTTATGAAGCCCCTCCAAAAGATTTGCCTCTCCTCGGATGATGTCCAGAATGCTGCCCAGGGAATGACAAAGAAGTGGTCGCCAATGTGTATCACATATGCAGTGGACGTGCACTGATAAATTTTAATAATCTGTTATTATTTAATCTGTTGTGATATGCTGAAAAATGCATTATATTTATATTCTTATACTATAAGTCAATATTTTTGAACACACATGCATATAATGTGTGGATACTTTTCTACGATTTTGGAATAATAAGGAATTCATTAACACGATAAAACAACACATGGAATTATGCAATGATTTATTTGCGTTTAAATATTTGATTCTTTTTTTATATTTTAAACCAGTTCACGAAGGCGATTCACCCAAATATACACATGCTGTCTGCTCCTCCTTAGTTACATATGAAAGCAGCAATTCTACTGTATGTACAAACTACACCAGTTCTTTCAAGTAAAAATTTCCCTAAATTAAAACAGTGATTACTCACACTTTTTACATAGCTGAACAATATGGTCAAGCAGTCTAATTTTTACTTTCATCTCATCAGAGAAAAGACGACGAAGTAGCTAGGTTATCATCCTGGTGATGACCATCTGGATTTTATACGGCGGTCTTAAAGTAGCGGCTCTTTAACTGTCCAAGAGCGTTTCAGGCCATGGTGATATAATAGATTTTAATACATCTACAAAAGTACATACTTTGGTATGTGATGCCTGCACTGTTTTTGTTGTTCGTTGATCAGTTAAACAGTACCCACCAATCTGTTTATCATTAAGTGTTAATTTGTGCCTCCTTCTTGAATGGTATCCAAAGTTTATTCCTTTTATATTTGCATAACAATGTTGTTGTTGATTTGCCACACAGTGACCTACTATATGAATCATTCAAGCATATAAACCATCTAACATGTCACCAGTGAGAAACAGAAGGTGATGACAGATGATCGGGCCGGTGATTAGTATACTGGTGAAGCTGAATGGTTGGAAAAGATGAAAGGGGAAATGAGGTTGCTGCTAAGGTTGTTACATAAACAACCAATTTTTCAATTGTGTCTTTTGGCACATTGCAGTAAAACCCTTATTCTCGTTTCTTTAACTCAATCTACATCATTTAAGTTAATTGAACATGTAGAAATGAGGAGCCATCTATTTAAAATGTTGACCCACTGGAATTTTGATATAGTGAGCAAAAGCCAAAAATGTAGATTTTTGAAATGTATGAAATATAGATCATTATCTATATTTAAGGCCAAAGTGTTTCCATATGTCTAGGCTGAAGATATTCCTTGCCAGATTTTCACAACTCCACACACACACTTATTCTGGCAAGTCAGTTACCGCTTTTTTCCCCCAAAAAGGAACACTGTGTATACTACACGTAACTGATTATTAGCTCATAAATAAAAATAAGTGGTTTCATCAGACCGATACTAAGACTAACCTGAAGGGGTTATGAAGATCCAGATCGATGTGCATTCCATTGATGTAGAGACTAGCGTCTCCAGGGTGGATTCCCAGAGATTTACTCAATCGCTAAGGCACGAACATCAGCACAGTAGAAGCAGAAATATATTTGTTATATTGTTCTAAACTGTACATTTAAAAAAAATCCTAGAAGTATAGGATGAACCTTAGATTCCCTCTCCCCCGCCAAAAGAGCATTTATTAAACCGCACCTTTTGGTTCTCCTCAATTTCTTTTCTCATTTCTTGGTTTACAGCTACTCTGGTCAGTGATCTGTGGGGACAGTAAAACATGCGCAGTCACCATCAGCTCTTTCCAACGTCCCGGGCGAGTCATAAAAACCCCCTTTTTAATCTCAGAAATTTGCACTCTTTAAGGTGCGATATCTGCTGAGCTAACTCACTGTAAACAGCGGCTGACTCAGCACTTTACCCCTTACTGCACATAAAGCTTTCTGAAGAACTATCACACAATAAAATCGACTTGGAGGCAGCGCACAAGCCAGCCATCAGAAACCTTATACAGAACCAAGAAGGATTTCTAAAAGGTTAGTTTTTTTTTAAAATAGACCAAGAAGTAAACGTTTCACAACTCAAGTGTGTGTGTGTTTGTTTCTCACCTTGCTTTGCTGGGGAAATTTTGGCTGAGATCTTGCATCAGTTTAAGGGAATCAAACTTCGGTACAGACATGATGCGGGTCGCTGCTTGGAAACTCAGGTCTTTTGAAGTAGAAGAAGTAATAAGATACAGTGTAGAGGCACCATTTCATTTCTCCAAATACAGTACATGTCTTATTAAAAACTTAATAGAAAAGGAATGACTGAAATCACTCAATCATAGACCGAATAATAGAATACAACTGATTATATACAAAGAAAAAAGTTCACATCCTATCATGCTCTGTGATTTTTAAACATGCTGACCATGCCCAGTTGACCTCAATTTTGGATGAGGATTAAGATTTTGTTTATTTATTGATTGATCTGTGGATTTTTGCTGCTATGTCTTTAGTCCATTACAAAGTTCTTCTGACACCTTTATCCTATTGTAATGAAGCTTATTTATTTAGCAGCTTACAAGGAATCACTAAATTACAGAAATCATATGCTACGGCCTTTGCAGTTACCGGGACTCAAACCTAACTGAAATGGAAATGTGCACTGCTAAAAAATCTTTGCATCTTAATGAGTGAAATTTTCTTGAATCTACTGTATCAAAATCTATCCTAATTTAACAAACCTGCTGAAGATAAGCGAATGTTACTAAAACTGCAAGTGAAAAATGTCTTATTCTACTGGCAGATGATGTTGTTAGTTTTTAGAATTTTTTTCTTAAGAAAAAAGCTAAATTTTGTGCAATTTGAATGAAATTAGACAAGAAAAGGCTTCAGAATTGCACAGTGGTAAAGTGTTCGCTCTATCATCCAGAAATCGCGAGTTCGATTCCCTGGTTCTCGCACCTGGAGGTCTAGAGAGAGCGGATTGGCTGAGCTCTCTCAGAGGGGAGGGATGAGAGGTACTTCGTGCTCCCACATTAATTACGGCTCTACAGCCAATCAGGGGCGTCTGTGAGCTCACGCAAGTGGAAGGAGCGGATAGCGCTGTCCTCCGAGTGTGTTACGCCGCTCCCAACGGTGTGTGAGTGAGCAGTTCGAAATGATGCGATTGGCTATCATAGTTCGGGGAAAACACATGATAGTCTTCGGCCCCCCCGACTGATTGGTAGTAGTAGGCTGGATTCAACAACATTTCACTCATTAAGATGTCATTTCTTGTAGTGTGTTAGTGTTCTGCAACACCATCATCAAAACACTGAGATATGTAGCTATGTAGTTCCAGAGACTGGACAATCTAGCATAAGAGCTATCATAAGAGCTGTTCTAGTGGCTAGTGGGGACTTAAAACCCTATGCTTTGGTAAACTCAAATCATATTTTTTCTTTGTGATCTTACATGACGATACACATCCGCACACTTCTGCCCACACTTGTTAAAGCCCCATAGTCCTGATCTCGCTTCATCTGACCTGTTTGATTCCCTGAAAGCAGCCGTATGAGGACGAAGATTCACTTCTGATGCAGAAGTGAAGACAGCAGTGCATTCATAGTGTAAATCTTTTTTAATGAGGGAATACAAATGCTTTTTTGACAAATGGACAAAGTGTATTAAAAAGTAAGTTGATTACATAAAAAAATTATTATATATATTTGTCTTTTCTATGTGTTTTTTTTTTATGTACCATACAAAAAAAAAAATGTTGACTGCATATCCTTATACGCTCTTTTTAAATAAAGTTTTGTAGTTAACTGCAATATATTCAAAAGAAAGATGATGATTAGAATGTTGGAAAATACGTTCATGGCTTTTCATAGTCATAAAAATGAAAAGCAATTATTAAGAATAAGTCTGTTTACCATAGAGTATGGAAATGATCTCATTAGGAAGGCTTTTTGAATTTCTATTCATATACATAAAATGCACAGCTTCTGCTATTTTCCTTAAAGAACAAATACAATCAAGAGGACCTGGTTTGCTGGTCATTAGCATCTGTTCAGCAGTCAGCACGTAGCAGCAGAACAGATCACTGCACCAATCTCAGGCGGAAAGCACAACATTCATTCTCCATTCATCACCCAGACATTTCTCAAGGCATGCATGGATCGCTCTTTTCACCCAGCATGAAGCTGCTTGGGCACACATAGAGCCCTGGACTCCAGGGGGTCATTAATAAATGCAGTGTGGTTACCTTGCAGCTCCCACACTTTGAGGGGTGCCATGTCATTCGTACTCTCCAACAGATGCCTCTTCAATTCTCCTAATTGCTCCTGCAGCTCTGGATGAGACTTCCTGCAGAGAGAGGATAGGCACTATAATCCTGCTGCATTTCGGGATCCAATATAATTGATGACGTTCTACGAGGGGCATTCAAGTCAAACCGGGACCTGGGTCAAAGTCGAGAATGAAGGTGTAAAAGTGATTGAGAATTTAAAGACGTCTTCAAGCACAGTATTTTGAAGGGACCCTTAGCCACTGTAAAAAGCCAGGGGTAACTCAGCATTGGACTACGTTTCAGAAGATCCCAGGTTTAAACCCCAAGTTGCCACTATTGGGCCCTTAAAGAAGGCCCTTAACCCTCAACCTCAGATGTATAATGAGATAAAGTGGAAGTCGTTCTGGCTATTCTTCACATCAAAAGTCCTGGTTTGACTTGAACGATACTTGTAAATACCACCATATGTAACAGGGTTTTATTCATATGTATATGAATAAAAGGGAAAAAACAGGACTTGTGTAGGACGTGTATAATTTCACCTTAATTTGGCAAATAAAAACCCCTGGACATCATCTGGGTCACCCTCTTCTAAAGTGGTTGACGATTTTGAATCTGTAGGTTTAAAAAAAAAAAGAATATTGCCTGCTTAATAATCCTTATAAAATTATTGACATATTCAATAAGATAGATAACTGCTATCTAATATCTACCTTTAACTTGTGTATCATCCACAGCTTTGTACTCAGTACTTTTAATAGCCAGTTCCACACCATATCCAGACAGAAGCATATGCTGCTTCTTTGGCTTCTGTTTAAAACATACAAGAACTTGCAATGAACCATGTGCAACCATCAAGTTTTATCTTTGGCAGTATGTTGAATAAATTACAGCATTTATCTAAGAAGAAAACAACTTACAGCAACGAAATGGCGCAGCACATAGATCAGCTTCCCCTCTTTTGCTTTTTCAGTAAGAACCTTATGGAACGAGTTGAACTTTTTGGTGCCGATTTCAGCATAAAGTATGGCGATGGGAAGATCCGTCCCATTGACCCCTGGATACTTATGATCATTCTTATACAAGTACGGCTTTGGCCTGTAAATATATATTTAAAAAGAGAGAGAGAGAGAGAGAGAGAGAGAGAGAGACAAAACCTGACTTAGATTTTGATCATTAAGTGTATTTCATATGAGCACTGATTCACCAAGCTCCCTTTGACGAAAGAGCTTTCCACAGACAGTTATGCTTGTGTTAAGAAATGGCCTGGTTTGGTTTGTTTAGCTCGCACTTTACGGTTGAATAAGTACACTGTCATTGAAGCACGGCAGTTATTGTGTTTCGCTTTAGGCCACATTTGCAACCTGTAGGGTTGAATATTATGATCGAATATATCCTTTCTGGCAGACACAAAAGCTTAGTGAGTATTAACTTATTTTAAGATAGTGTGTGCATGAGTGAATAAGCCCATTAAATCCTTTGCATTAAAAAAATAATAAATAAATAAATTATATCACAATTCTGAGTTTCTGCTCTCGCGGTAATCAGTAAAACCATAATGCATACATTGTGTACTTTTAATCTACCACTAATGGAGCCATGGATTGACAGCCTCTTAATCACTTATAATGCCAGCCTCAGACACAGCAAGCAAGCAAAACCATTAGACTCTGAACAAATGCAATTCTTAAATTAAGAGGCTTACTGCATATTCCAGTGCATTTGCCTTAAAAAGCGCTAAAATTAACTTCTGTTAAGAGCAAAAGAACAAAACATTACTTAAAGAAATCCGACAATGGTTGAAAGTGTGTTACCTGCCTGCAGCACCCTTCAGAAGGCTCTTCATGTCCTTAGTGCTGCAAGCGTGTAGACCGTGGACAGAGACAAAGGCGGAGCAGGAATCTGGTGGAGGCTCATCACTGGCAATCTGGAAGGTCAAATATCCAATAGCAAAACGATGCATTTGAAAAATACAAAAACTGCTACATAATAAAAAATATTTCATTAACCTGATCCAAATCATTCCAATTAGAGATTCCAACTGTTTACAGGGTTTGACAAGAATTTCACTGAACAATGGGTTAATTTTTAATGACATTAAAAAAAAAGAAAAGAAATTACATAAATTAAAAAACAATATATAAATAAATTTACATCTTAGCAAGTAAAATATTCTTGAATCTAGTTAAATTTATGTACATTTTTAAATAACACTTACAACAAACCAACTATATGATAATTATTCTTATTTATAGCCATCTTTTATTAAAATTTTAAACATGAGTGACTTGTTCTATTCAATGATAATTTTGCTTCTTTCAAGAAATTAATTATGAGCAAATTTATAGCAAACTAGCAACTAGTAAACTTAAAAAAGTTTTGCTTAAATATTCAGTAGTTTGTTTAGAAATAAAATTAATAATCCTATAATCAAGTTGTTGTAATCCCACTTTAAAAAACTGTACAGTACATTTAACTACACTCAAGATATTTTTACTTCAGAATATAATTTTTTTTTGCAGTGTTTTTTAATGAAATCTGGCAACACCGGTCTAGAGAAACTGCCCAAATAAAGGAAAAGCACTCAAAAGTACTCAAAAAATTTGAGTAAAATGCAACTTAAACTGTGAAAGTTATTATATTCATGTTTCTAAAAGTATACACTGCCCTGTATTTAAATCCAACACATTGGAGAAAAAAAAACTGTATATAAAAATAAATAAATAAATATTGCCTTTCGTGTGCAATCCAGAGATTTGAAAGAACACCACAGCTAATAGCTGAAATGTTACCTAAAGACTGTTAAATTATGTTGAGGGAAGAAACACAAGCTCTATAATTAATTATCTATCCGTGCAACCAAAACACAGGAGAAGACAAACACATTTGAGCTCTCACTTGCTTAATGGTCTAGATAATTAATTCCTGAGGTTTTTGTTTTTTTCAATGACCTTATGTCTCTATTATTTATTTTTAGCAACATGCCTTCATAGTAATTTGGGGTAAATTACACAGATTTGGTTTACATAGCCAGGTCTCACCTGTTGGGATGCATGTACAGCAGGTGAGTACGCTCTGAGGGAGAGTGCAAACTTCAGCAGGCTGATCTGGAGATCGCTCAGGAACTGACCAGCCTTTTTAATGATCAGGTTATAATATGATCGGACAGATTCTGTAAGGGAGAGGAGACCCATCATTTTGGTGTGGAAAAAAAATAGATGTTTTAGCAGGAAGCATTAATGACAGAAAGCTAAATAACACACATCTCATACAGTATTTACACTCACAGAGCACTTTATTAGTAACCCTGTACTAATACTGGGCACGGTCTACCTTTCTGTTTTTTACCACATCATAACCACATTCTCTACTGGATTGAGATCCTGGGAATGAGGAGGCCACTGAAGAACCCTAAGCTCATTGCTATGTTCAATCTTAATTGCCATTAAGATTACTTTGGCTAAAATTGTAAAAATGATCATAAAATAAAATTAGCATGCTGGAAGAAGACATTAGAAGTTGGGGAAAATTGTAGCCATGGTGCACAACAATATTATAAAATGCTTTGGCGTTCATGACTTTTCAAGAAAACATACTCCACACCATTACACCACCCCACCAACCAGGACTGTTGAGTCCGTGGATTTATTCTGTTTGTGACAACTTCTTACCCTCCACACGTTTCTGTGTGTGTCAGCATAAATTGCATCATCACACCAGTCTAGGTTTCTGTCTTTTTTTCTGGTCTTCAACTGTCCAGTTTTGATGATCCTGTGCCACTGCAGTCTCAGCTCTCTGATTTGGGCTAACATATACTGTATCGAACTCTAATGGTTGATATCTGCATAATTGGATGAGCTGTGAGTAGATATGTTCTAGTTACCTTAACAAACAATGTTAAAAGCATAGTCGTGCATGAAAAGGGATTTTGGTCTTCACCTCCATTTTTGTAGACGGTCAACTCCTTCACAGTATCAACAAACTGCCAAAACTTATCATCTCCACCTTCACCAATAAACTCACTGAGGATTAGAGAAAATACATTTTAAAAAACTGCAGCAAAATAGCGATCATTAACATTATTATCATAAACAATGCATAAATATGGCTGGATTAAACCTGGTCACGTTTAACTAGGACTAATTTCACGTTTAACTTCTAGAACTCCTGGCAAAAATGATGCAATCACCACACTTAAAGGATGTACACCCAAGCTTTTCATTTTGGCAAATCATAGATGCAAAACAATATTTGTTTGGATTAATGTGTTTACTCAAATGTTGAAATTGCAAGTGTGGTGATATTAATCCTCAGAACAAACTGATATGTTTAGTCAGTGAGGTGTGAGCGCACAAGAAAAAAAAAAACACCAAACAGCTGTACCTTGTCTCCAGTAAAATGGGAGTCATGGGCCACTTTGCCTTCAGACTGGCTGTGACACCATTTGATGCGGAGTACGCATGCTGCAATTGCATCAGGACAAGCAGCAAGCTGAGGACCCTCATCATCTGGTGCTATGAAGACCAAAGAAAAAAAATTGGATATATGACAATTTCAACATTAAAGCATTAGAATGCTTAAGTGCAGTGCTCTGTACAGTATACTGAATGCAACACTGCCCTGTAGGGGTCCTGCTGCCTCATATTGCATTACTGTAGTTAGCAATATGTGTTTTGCCTGAAAATAAAAATGTTGTGCAAAACTTAAAAATCACATGTCGATCTTTGAACGTGTCCCTATAGGTGCCTCTATAAACTGGAACAGATTTATTCGACTGCACTGAACCAACAGACAAAGTGTGACCATACCATAGAGACTTAATTTTTACCAAAATTGGTAAAAGACCTATAGTGTCTTTATTAAAACAAAAAACTACTATCCTTAGTACTTGTTGCATACCGGTCAAATCAGCTACCGTAATTTAAGCCGTTCTCAACCATAAATGTGGAAATTGCATTTTTTATTTTTAGACTTTTTTGTTTGTTTGTTTGCTTGTTTGTATCAGCATGGACATCCAAAGCAGTACCTCACTTATGCTTCACTATAATTGTTGCTAGGCATATGCTGCATGTAGCCATGGTACTGTAGTTATTGGCAACTGGATATCTTCGTTGATACTGTAAGTACACTGTAGTTCTGTTTGTAAAATATATACACTTTATAATGTATATAATATACTAGCTGAATAAAATCAGCTCTTTAAAAGATAAACCGGGACGTCCGTAACTTTCTTGTGAACGAAGCTGTAAAACTGACTGACATTTACAGACAACGTTAATTAATGTCTTAGCAACAGTAAAACATTAGAATGGCGCAAATGTTTTAAAGAATGCTACAGTAAACGTCCGTGAACAACTACCCCAGATGAAGTGCCTTGTAACCCACTGCCGGTGTTCCAGTGAACACTCAGCGGGTGAAACGCCTGATCCTTAAAAAAATCAACAAATAACTTGCTGCCATTGCCTGGGGGTGGCACCCTGTCCAGGTTGTATCCTGCCCTATAACCTGCCCTAAGTCTCCTGGGTTAGGCTCCAGGCCCCTGTACACAGTGAGAACTTGTCACCAACTTGCAGATAAGACTGATTAGTCTGAACACACACTCAAACACCAACACAACTTGCACATTACAGGAACTCGGCTGGGATTTCTCGCTACATCCCCGGCACAGTCCTGACCTCACTCTAGTTGATTTCCATAAATTTGGGCCATTAAAATGCACTGGAGGCCGGTGTTTCAAAAGTGAAGTAGGCAGTCTGAACATACTGAGAAAACTTTCTACCTTGATGGTTAAACAATGTGTTAAGTGAAATTAGGGGATTATATATAGAGAGATTACTTCAGGTGGGTTTAATTCTCATAACTGTTCTTTTATTCTGCACTTTTATTAAAAGTCCCAGTTTGACTTGAACACATTTCCTCGGGTAGTGTGATATATTTGCTGTGACAGATTAACATAAAGGGTGTTTGATATAAGTAAGAGCACATAAAGATGCCCTGGACTAAACACAACACTGTGCCACGTAGCTATAGCTCTCTCTCACACACACACACACACACACAATTAACTGTGAGCTGCAATTGTGCTGCTGCTGCTTCAAACGTCAAACAAGCGGTTAGTGGGAAAATAACTGGCATTTCCTTCTATCATAGAAAACTAAAGAGTGTGTAAGAAAAGAAAAGTTGTATTTTCATTGATAAGTAACGTTACAGATACCTGTGTAGTGTATAAAGCATGGTTACAAATGTCATACTCTTTTTATTTTTTATTATTAATTAATTTATTTAAAGGTGACCCGTGTTTTAAATCATGCAGTGTAAACGGGGACACTACGGAACACCCGCACCTCACGCACAGTGAATATACCGTGAGCCGCTACCTTACCCTGGTGTGACTGGACGCCGCCATTCAGGGGTCCTGCTGCCTCTGCTGGGATTCTTTCCAACGGAGCTGCTTTGAACAGAAATTTCGGCGATAAACAGCAAAATTCGGGCGTCGTTAGTTTTTTTTGTTTGTTTGTTTGTTTTTCCTTTTATCCCAAATGTTGTTTTCACTGCAATGTTTTTTTTTTTTTTTTTTTTTTACCTAAAGGACAACTCGCGACGCTCAGGCACCTTTAAGGACGACTAATTTGTTAAATCCAATGCTTAAAGATGCTACGGGCTGAACCCCAAATAGCTCAACAGGGAATGTGTAGTGCCCTACTTAGGGTGTATAACCCACTATTTTGAACCGTATATAGTGTACGTGTGTATGGGACTTGAATCGTTTTGCGATTCAGCCACACAACCCACGCTTATTAAACTTTCAGGCCAGTCTATGTTATAATTATAAGTCGTTTTATAGTCAAGTATTGATTTTATGAAACATTGACTATTTCTAATTTTAGGATGAACCAGTTTGCCACCTACTGATATATAATAATAATAATAATAATAATAAAAATAATAATGACAAAATCTAGTACTTGTATATGGACACTAATAGATTTACATGAATTGACGGTTAATACTCAAAACACAGAAGCACAATTTATCAATTGGTTAATCTATTTATTATTTTCACCTTGCATCTCAAGGATCCGGGTTCGATTCTCGCCTCAGGGTCTGTGTGTGCATGTTCTCCCCATGCTTGGTCGGTTTTCCTCTGGGAACTCAGGTTTCTTCCCACAGTCCAAGGACTGCAGATTAGGCTAATTGTCGTTCCCAAAATTGCCTGTATGAGTGTGTGTGTGTGTGTGTGTGTGTGTCCTGCGATTGATTGACCCTCTGTCCAGGGTGTACCCCACCTTGTGCCCCATGTCTCCTGGTATAGGCTCTAGACCCCCACAACCCTGTACACAGGACAAAGCAGTATAAACTACGAGAGTATGAGTTAATTCATTTATTGCTTCAGCAGCACGGTGGCGTAGTGGCTAGCACTGTGGCCTCGCATCTCCCGGGTCCGAGATTGATTCACGGCTTGGGGTCTGTCTGCAAGGAGTTTTCCATGGTAGGTTTGCTCTGGATGCTCCAGTTTTTTGCATACAGTACAAATACATGCAGATTAGCAAAGTTGTCCGTAGTGTGCAAATGTTGACTGAAGTTCCTACTATGGTCTTAAAAATTTAAATAAATAAAATGGTCTCCATTGGCCTCCACGATCCCTAGTTGAACTAAAGTGCCTTCTAGATGGATGATGGATGGCTTTATTAATTCATTTGCATTATCCCAGGGGAGGTGCCATTGTTTTTAAAACGGTGGCTTTGCACCTCCAGGTTAGAGGGTTTGAATCCCACCTTCAAGTCTGTGTGCATGGAGTTTGCATGTTCTCCTCATGGTTGGAGGGTTTCCTCCGGGTACTCCGGTTTCCTCCCACAGTTCGAAGACCTGCAATTTACTAACTGAAATTTATAAATTGCCTTTAGTGTGTGAGTACCTTGTACAAGTGCACATACACTACCCCTCCCACTAATACACTACCCACTCATACAATTTGGAAACACCAACAAGTCTTTGGGAAACCTGAGTACTCAGAGGAAACCAACCAACCACAAGGAAAACATGCAAACTCCACATATACTGTACATTAAGTTTAAGTCTTTGTCACATACACATTGCTGCACAGTGATTTTTTTTTCTTTTCCTTTGCACATCCCAGCTTACAAAGTTGGGGTCAGAGTGCAGATCAGCCATATGGTGCCCTAAAAAAGGGCTCAACAGTGGCAGCTTGGTAGAGCTGAGGGTTGAACCATTGACCTTCTAATGGGTAACTCATAGTCTTTGCCCCTGAATATGCCCCTGGATATGAACAGAACTTTTGACCCCACAACCTAAGAGTTGCAAGGCAGGACCACCATTCTCCCTTTGATAGTAACTCAAAAAAACTCATTAAGTAAAATTTAATTATTAACATTAAAAATATCCTTCAAATGAAGTTATTCAAATAGGTGAAATATATTTTTAACCATTTTTTCCTGTCTATCACACAACTTAGTAAATAGAAGAAGTCTGTCTACTGATATCACAAACTTATGGATGTCTTCCAGCACGCCAAACTCCAATATGTGCATTAACCATGATCTGCAATTTCTCTTGGAATTTCATCTTATTTTTTACTGTACTCTGGTCTGGAATAAACACACTTATTCATACCTAGGAGGTTAGTGTATCAAATTTACCTGCATTTTTGGGAAGGACCCAGAGAACCTAAAGGAAATCCACACAGGCATATGCAACCTGAGCCCAGGGTCAAATACAGGCCCTGAAAGGCAGCAAAACCTACTTATGGAGTGCTGTTTAGCATATTGTATTTAGTTGTTTAACTAAAAAAAGACAAGTCAAGTGCAAAGTCTACAATTTTCATTTATTTTCTATACCGCTTATCCTATACATGGTCATGAGAGGCCTGGAGCCTATCCCAGGAAAATTTAAGGCACAAGGTGGGAAACACCCTGGATGATTTGGGAATCCCAGTTAGCAGGAAGTGAGAGGAAACCGAAGTACCTGGAGGAAACCAACCAAGCATGGGGAGAACATGCAAACTCCACACACAGGGAATTGAAAACTCCACCCTGGAGGTGCCAGGCCACAGTGCTCATCATTAAACCTATGCTGCCTAGACAACACTTTAATTCTTGCAAATGACAGATATTATTATTTAACAAAATTTTACATGTTGATTTCTGCTTGAAACAGCATCAGATTAAGAATGTGGTTTCCTCTATGTCCAATATGATATTTTTTTTGTGGTTTATATGCATGATGGCCCTCAAAATATACATCTTTATTATACATAGTTATTATCTTTTGGAAGAGTAATATGAGAACAGCATTTATGTCCATACTGGACTCAGTAGGAGTAAATCAGTGTGTAGTAGGACCCACTCATAAAGCAGG